>PVIW01001578.1:0-283464 GCA_004026585.1 Noctilio leporinus
GAGGATGTGGGGGCAAAGGGAACCCCGGGGCACTGTTGGTGGGAATGCAGGCTGGTGCAGCCACTATGGAAAACTGTATGGAGTTTCCTTAGAAAACTAAATAGGGAACTTCCTCCTGATCCAGCAATTCCACTACTAGGACTATACCCAGAGAATCCTGAAACACCAATTCATAAGAACCTACGTACCCCTATGTTCATAGCAGCCTTATTTACAATAGCCAAATGCTGGAAACAGCCTAAGTGCCCATCAGTGGATGATTGGATCAAAAAACTTTGGTACATCTGCACAATGGAATACTACACAGCAGAAAGAAAGAAGGAACTCCTACCCATTGCAACAACATGGATGGAACTGTGGAGAGTATTATGCTTAGTGAAATAAGCCAGTCAATGAAAAACAAATACTATATGATCTCACCCTTTATAGGACAATAATGAACAAAACAAACAAACAAGCCAAATAGAACCAGATACATGAATACAATGAATAGACCTTCCGTGGGCTGAGGGGAGGAGAGAAGGGGAGGGTGGAAGAGGAGGCAAAGAAGGGGATCAGTTTAGTCAAGAAACTAGTATGGAAGTATCATGGACACGAACAACAATTAGGGTTGACTTTGTGGGGGAGTGGATGGGTAGGGAAGGTAACAGAGGGGAGGAAAAAGGGGATGGATGTTATACAACAACAATAAAATTAAATTTAAAAATTAAATAAAGATTAAAAATAAAAAACATGACTCTCTTAATCCTAACAGTGTTTCAATTACAGAAATCATGTGCCTTAGTTACAGTAGTCTTCTCTTATCCAAAGGAAATCTGTTCCAAGACATCCAGTAAATGTCTAAAATTATGGGCAGTGCTAACACCCAAATATTCTGCTTTTTCCTATATATACACACAAGGCTTCTCCTTGGCATGTCCAAATTGCCAACATCACTACTCTTGAGCTTTGGAGACATTATTAAATAAAATAAGGACTATTTGGGCATAATCACTGCAATGTTGTGATAATCAACCTGATCACTGAGAAAACTGCTAAGAGAATCCCAGGCAGGGAGATTATGTAGCATGGATATACTGGACAAAGGAATGATGAATGATTCATGTCCTACGCAGGACAGGGTGGGAGGATGAAAGATTTCACCTTACTACTCAGAATGGTGCACAACTTAAAACTTATGAATTTTTTATTTCTAGAATTTTTGGACTAAGTTTACTGTTGGTAGCTAAAACACAAAAAGCAAAATTGTGGATATGGAAGATGAACCACTGTCCACTCCTAATGGACATGTATCACACCTTGGCAACATAAAAAGAGAATATTGATGGTAATGCCAAGGCTTCTCCTTTTTAAAATCTATTTTTTCTTTGTTTCAGAAAGGAAAATAAACTCAATTTAAAAACTAAAAATAAGAATTAAGATGGCTACTTGTCATAATCTTGTAGAAAAATGCCTTCTAAAGGCATAGATATCCTATTATCAGGAGAGCATGAACATTTCCCATAATGAAAAGTTTCTTTTCTTGTTTAATTTGGTTGTGACCAAAAGTAATATGGAACTAATCTCAGAGCAGATAAATAATGGATGACTGAATTTTTTAACCAACTAAGCTATTTGGATAAGAAAAAGGGGGTTATCTTTTAAATGCTGCACTCATTTTAGACATTTTGTTTCACTGATTTTGGGAAGTAAGATATTTATGTACTTTTGTGGACTTTGTGATAAGACTTTATACAAATGTTACAATATCTGTTTGCTTTACATCTCATGTATCAGTGACAGAGGACCAGGACTCACAATTACCATTTCTTTCTACATGCCAAGTTTTATAGTATATTTTCTTTGGGAGACCATAAGTCCTCTTAGCTAATATGGACCAAACAAATCATTAATTCCATCAGAATCAATAGCTGAAGTGTAATGTGGGTAAATTTAACTTCTCCAGGATCATTACAAAATTCTCACTTGTTGATATAAATGTTTATTAATTTTTGCTTATTACCTAAATAAGTGTTTCATGGAGAAAATTTTTAAAATACAGATATATTAATAGAAAAAAATGCATCTACCAAAAACTCTAGCATCAAAAATAAGAAGCACTAATATTTTCAACTTTCTGATTTTTTCTGATCTCTTTGCTATACTTATTCAAATAATATTTTTATTAAAACTATTTTATTTCATAACTTTTTTTCATATTATACAAATTTAAATTAACTGTTTATGGATGACCCATGGACATGGACAACAAGTGGGATTGACTGTGGGGGGTGGGAATGGAAGGGAGGAAAGGGGAAAGCAGGAAGGAAAATGGGATGAATGTAATACAACAATAAAATACATTTTTTAATATTAATAAAAATCATTAATTAATTAACTATATATTGTGTACTCATTTCCTTTCTATTACCTATTCTTTTACAAAAGCCTTTTAGGGACCACATAGCATTTGACCATATGGGCATGCTATAAAAATACTTAACTACGGAATTATATACTATTTGTAATGTGATGGTGGCTATTTGAAAAAAAAGAAAGTACAATGATGATTCATATTTCATTGGATGCATTTGACCATTTCATCTCAAATTACTAAAAGTCATAAAACACATAGAGATTTTAAAGTATCAACCCCAGTCCATTTCCCCCTTTTTCCTTGAAATATAGCTCAGGACCAACTACATTCCCCAATTTCCTTTGCTTCAAAGTGTGGAATGTGACCTGAATGATACATGCTAAGTCCAGGCCTAGACCTTAAAACATTGCTCACATGCCTCTCTGCATTCATCTCTCCCCCAACCACATTCCTTACACACTTCAACTAAGACCAAAAATTAGCAACAACCCAGCTTTAATCAAACAGATGACAACATACCTAGGATACAGCACTGACTTAAAAGGACCCCAAGTCCCTGAATGACTGAATGGAAGATAACTGCTGCCTCATACCATTCCAGGACAATTGTGAGGGACAAACTATAATGATATAACTCTTCCTTAAATTAAGTAACTTTTTATTGAATCTATTATAATAGCAGTTATGCCTAATTCACCTTCTACTTATCTGATATGATTTATCTGCGGTAAAAGTTCATACCATATCAATTTGGTCTGAAATTCCATCTATATTAGAACGTTCCCTCCAAAAAGTCTTTGGACCTATGCTTTAAAAGCAACTCAAACATAATTTCCATTTCTGAATTTCCACTGCTGTGGACTGAACAACATTCTTTTGTTTGGACACAAATCAGGAGGGTTCTTGATGTTTTCTCCCTCCACTGGAGTTTTTCTGACATTTGACAAAACAAGGCAATCCTCATCCTCACATCAAAAGGAAGCTCACCAGATTAAGAGCTAGCCTGGTTCACTGATACCTAGTTTCTTTTCATATACAGGTAACCCCATATAACCCAGCATTTCCATAACACGGTTTCTCCTTAACACAGTTTGGAAATTAGGGAAAACTCTCATACAACACAGCATCCTAGAACATGGGTTCACTCTAACATGGTTTGAAAATTAGAGAAATTCCCAAATAACATGGAGTGTAATAAGAACTCTTAAGAGGTAAGAATATCTCATAAAAAATTAGGGAAGTCCACAAACAACATGGAATGTAATTAACAGCTTTTAGGAGAAAAAGATATCTCATTTGAAATTTTTCATTTGAGTGTGGATGTTGTATCAGGTTTGCCTGCAGAATTTAAAAATGTATTAGAATTTTAAATCTATTTTGCTCATGGAGTATTAAGTAGTGACAGATTTTTGCAAAAACTATGAGATAGAAGTCAAGATAATACTGAAGGAAGTTCAGAGGATGATGATATATTGTCAAAATCACCTTGGTTAATGGTGCTTAGTAGTGATGAAGAAAACATTATCTAATACATATTAATGTTATACTTTTCATGAAAATTGCCTTAATAAAGATATTTCTCTAAATTATAAAAATATAATAGTACGTTTAGTTTTTAATTTTGGAACCTAACCCCCTTTTTTTGTATAAGTTTCATATAACACAGATTTACGTAACATGGCATTTTTTTTAGGAACTTAACAACCATGCTATATGTTAGTTACCTTTAATAATGTAGGTACTCAAAGGAACTCTGTAAATTAAATTAAGAGCCTTCTTTTCACAAACATATAAACATGTCCAGAGAGGTTAGAAGGATTGTCCTGCAGCACACAGCTATAGATGCCATTGAAGAATCAGAATTAGAACTCAAGTCCTGACTTCTGATCATGACTAGATTTCGATATTATAAAATACAAATGCATATAAAGAAAAATAATTCTTTTCTAAATGTTCTGATTTTAAGTATCCAGCCACATTTTCTTTTTCTCCAATGACTCCCCTTTTTAAAACCAAATGTACTGCAGTCCAATACACATAGTACAATCAGTCCTTCTAAGCTGAATGATAAGCATTCATCCATTGAACAATTATTACACGACCATCATGGATTTCACACTAGTGAGTCAGATACAATTCCTGCTGAAGGAAGCATACATCTGGAAAGCAAGCAACTGTAATATAACATTCTGAGTGTGATGAGTTAGGTAGAACAGGGGAAATATAAAATGTTTATGGTTTTATATCATTACAAACCCTAACCCAAGTCTTGAAGGTCATGGAAGTCTTCCTGGGATGAGGTGCCGTAAAGATTTTTCCTGAAGAAGCATGCAGATGACAGCCAGGTAAAGAAGAAAGGAATCTAGAAAGGACTAGAAGTACCACATGGAATGGAACTCTAGAGGAATCACAGTTTAACACAATTCCCATCTCCTTCAAATCCATTATCATCTTACTTACTTTGTATTCATATTTCCCACATCCCAGTTTCTGTTCCAAGTGGTAAGAAAATACTAGTTATAACCATGAAAAAAAAAAATGTAAAACCCCAAAGATACCATGGATTTCAATTTAAATAAAAATTGCTGGAAATAACTTTATTTTGCTGGCAATTCACACCACCTCTTTACCACTACATTAATATTCTCTGCAAAACTGAAATCTATGATGCTGAAAATATTCATGTTTTTCATGCATGAAGGACTGCAATTTTGAAACTTTTCCCTGTAGATCCTTAAAAGATTGATGAAGCCTATAATCACTTATCTAGGCTGGGGAGGTAAATGGACCTGCAGTAGAATCTCTGGGTCATATACAAGCTGCTTCTTCAGTCTCTAGAGTTAAATGAGAAACATTCCTGAATAACACAATTACAAATTATTTCACGTACCACTGACCTTCCTACAAAACCTTTTAATTATAGATGTGGAAGCTTATTGCACTTTATTAAATGTTTAAATAACTATGAAATGTTTTATGTTCTGCTTGATAATAACATAGTTAAGTGTCTTAAAATACTACCATAAAACTTTAAAATAATTTAATATAAATAATGGATTATGATAATATATTTAAAATTCTATATCATGGTATACTTACAATACATTTTATATATATACAAGTATACACACATGCATATATAATGATGATGTACAAAGCACCTAGTGTGTCAACATAATAAAGTCTTCTTTTCAAGGACACATGTATAGATATTATAGAGCTAGTTCATTAATGATATACTCTTGTGGTTATACTGATTTTGAAACATTCCAGCTAATTTTAAATAATTATTAACAATTTTAAACAATTATTAGAAATATGAGATGGAGTAAAATCAAATATTTTCTCCCCATTAATGAATAAACACTAGTTTATCAATAATGTATAATGTATACTATATGTTCTCAATACGGGAGACTAACTAGCAAAACATATAGATGAGCAGAAAGAAACAAGAGGAGCAGAATGACAGTGCCTGAGGGGAGGGAGAGAAGGGGAAACTAGGGGAAGGGATCAGATGAGGAGCCAGCGAGGAGGACCCATGGACATGGACATGGACAATAAGCTGAGGATTGATGGAGGGGCAGGGGGGTGGGGCAGGGAAAGCTAAGGGGGAAAAAATGAAACAATTGTAATACAACAATAATAAATAAAACTAACTTTAGAATAATGTATAAAGTATTAGTAATGTAAAGAAACTGTTTTCGAAAAGATGTGAAGAAAATTAATCAAAAGCGTGTGCTAGTGAAAAATTATTACACAAGTAAGTTAAAATTTGAGATCAAATCAAGTGATCACATTAGTGTAGTTAAGTTTTAAAATAAACATTTACACAATGCAAAAACCTCATTTGAAATCCTCATATTAAAAGCCACAGGTGTAATGATATCATTACATAGATGCAATTCTTACCGAACATTTCCCATTTTGTGGGAAACTGCACTTAAAAAACAAAACATGTAAATGATTTCTTAAGCATTAAAGCTCCATTTTACAAATAGCAAAGGGTAATAATGGTGCTGCTTCCATCCTATTGAAAAGTGAAAGATGTGTGCTATTGTTTTCAGGAGAGAGTTAACATTTTCCAAGCCGTTCTGCTATTCCCCCTTCTGCCTCCAATTAACTGTCACCTGGTTTTAGAAAATTAAGTTACACAGGTTTAAGCATAGACAGGAAAACAATAGTAAGCCACCACCTTACATGTTCAGTGTTCTTATGAAATGCCATACAATGTTTATTTAAAACTAAGTTCTTTATTTATTTTATATATTATTAGATAAACCAAAGGAAAAAAAACTTACAATTTAAAAAGGTAGGCTGCATAATGTCTCACCTTGCCTGTAACAATCACCTGATTCAATCTATAGAGATGTCTCTTAATTGTTTTAAATATCAATTTCAGGGATTCCAATAAAACATTAACAAAATATCCCTTGTATGAGATGAAGTTATGCCCTCAACCCCACCTCACCTTACTTATATCTCTCAATTTATCTAGCGTTTGAGACCCAAACAAATGTCATTCCCATAAGCACATCCCCAAAAATTTGAAGAACTCAACTCCTATTCACCTCCCAAGAAACTTTCTTAATCACATTGAAGCAGTGATTCTGCTTCTTGAGTCATATCTGATGAACTCCAGCAATGGGAAAAAAAATCATTCTACTCAGAGTGTTACGCATTGGATGATCACTAAGTACACCTTTCAAATACATCATTTTAACAACAAGCCTTCACTTGCATAATTTGCCCTTTGGGGAGTGTATAATTTATTGTTAGGTTTAGTGTGGTGGTGTTCACCTACTCTCCTTCTGTCAACATCAACCAGATGACTTATCCCCTGACCAGACCGAGTGTCCCTAGATGATCAAGGTCCCTGCAGACATTCTATTTTGTTTTATCCTCCCCCAAGGACTTTTTTCCTTTCATTGCTTTTAGAGAGGAAGGAGAAAGATCTATAAAGAGAGAGTGAGAGCAAGAGGGATTGTGAAACATCAATTCGAGAAACATTGGTCTGTTGCCTATATACCCACTCTGACCAGGGATCAAACCCACAAGCTAAGTACGTGCCCTGATCAGGAATCAAACCTTTTCAAGTACAGCAGGATGTTCCCACCAACCCAACCATGTGGGCCCAGACCCAGCAAACATTCTTACTCCTGCCAGCCAGGTGGTCCCTCTATCTCATCTTACTCTGACTACTGAATATCAACCCACCTTCCCTGACCTAACCCAACTCAGTCCAAGAACTTGGCTCAAATTCAACTATTGTTTTAATCACTTTACAAACTTGATTTTATTCTTTCATTAGTCTCAGA
Organism: Noctilio leporinus; assembly: GCA_004026585.1. Classification (NCBI taxonomy): domain Eukaryota; kingdom Metazoa; phylum Chordata; class Mammalia; order Chiroptera; family Noctilionidae; genus Noctilio; species Noctilio leporinus. Next base: position 7,675 of record PVIW01001578.1, read on the forward strand.
GCACCTAGCTTGTGCTTAGTTGTATACGCCTGTCTGGAGCCATTGTGCATTTGGCCTTGCTCTGGTGATGCTGACACCTTTCTGTCATTTAACATGGAGATAATGTCATTTTCTCCAGATGTCCTATCTAAAACATCCTATTTTATTAAAGGAGCCACACAATTCACAAGACAACGATGTATATTAAAGTGAGATCACTATCATAAACCATAAATCTCAGACATTTTCTTTTGTTGCTGGTAACATACATTTGTAGCATACCAACTATTGCTCAGGACTAAGACCTCAAAGCATGGGCAGCTGTGCCATTTGCCATATACCCCTGGCTCTCTACCTTGTAAGCACATGGGAGGACGGCCCTTCCCTGCCTGCTTTGAAATTAGGCATGGCTGTGTATTCCCATCGAAATGGGAGAAGTATCAACCCCAGGCATAGGTCTAAGAGCCAATGTGAGACTCACCACCCTCTCTCCTGGCAGTTGAGATGGTGGTCATCAAAGCAAGTGTGAAAATGGTGCTCTTGGCAGGGATGAGAGATGAACAGAGAGTGACCTCTGCTGGCTCATGTTGGAAACATACTGTGAATAAGAAAAAACTTGAGTCAAGCCACTTACTCCAGTATAACATCGCCAATTTTGTCTAATATGGGAATTAAAGAGAACCTGAAGGGTGAAGTAATACAGGTTTGTGTATCTAACATGATCTATACTTAAAAGGAACTAAGGGAGTCCTTTCAGCATGAAGAAGAAAGCCTAAAATTTAGTTGCCATCTACTTAATTTCAAATATAAATTGATTGGCATTTTCTCATTTCAACTGGAAAAAAAAAAAAAATAGTAGTGTTTAGACTCCAAGTCACCATCATTTAATACCACCTCCAAAGACTGCAACTCCAAAGAATATAATTAACCTTAGAGACATCGCTCAATCAAACATATCATATTAAACTAGCTAAAAGCTAATCTGTACACTCATTATTTATAAATTAATTTCAAGGTTACAATTTAGTATATTTTATAGAATTGTTGGAAATCTGTTTCTGTTTTTACTAAAAATAACAAGTGTTCACCGTCCAATAATCAAACTCTTTAGAAGCCAGATCTCATTCCAGAGAAAGATGCCTGGGAGTCCTCTCTGTCACAGGGGGGGCCATAGACATCCCCTGGGCACAGGGCCATAAGTGGTCTGACTCAATCAACCTTCCCACTTCTGCATTAAGTGTGCAGTCCAGGCCACTGCTGGCCCCAGAGAGATGGGTCCTGATGTCTGAGGTCAGGTGAGCTAGCCAGAGCAAACTGTAAATGCGCATTCTACCTGACTCTCTTTTAGGCTCCTGGGTAGTAGTGTCTGAGATGTAGAGATGGGTTGGGCCACTGGTGGGCACTTCTGGCGGACACACTGTCAGTCTGGATCCATCCCACTCCACAACAGTGTTGCTAATTCCCTCTGAAGCCAAACATCCTGGGATCTCGTGTATAGATCTCGAGGGAATTCGGAAGCCATTCTGGGCCTGACCAGGTTGGCCAGGGAAACACGTGGAAATCACCCTGTTTACCAAGCAGGCCCCAAGTTCTCTAAGGACAGCTGGGCTCTATGGTGTATGGTGGTTACTACCATTCAAACCTCCTCACCAGTAGCATACTGAGGGGAACCTCTGGTCCCAGGAAGATGTCCTAATGGGCTGGGCAGGTCTTACCCAACAGGCCAAGGGCTGACGATTGAGGCAGGTGTGGGGAGGGAAATGCGCATTTGCATAACACACAGCCTCTGCATCCAGGGTTCTGGGGTGGGTCCTCAGATTCTGGGCAACAGGTGAGAACTTCTCAGGGACATAGCCACCTGCCAAAGTCCACCCCACTTCTGAACTAAGTTGCTAACTTCTCCAGAAACCAGATCTCCCTGTGAACTTTGCTTAGCCTTCCTGGGCAGTGCTAGGAAGTCCACTGACGAGACACACCTGGGAATCTTGTCACCAGCAGAGGGCCTGTCTATCTTCCCAGAATGGGGCCATAAGTGTGGCTCAGACAACCTTCCCCATCCTGCTAAAAGAAAAAGAAAAAACGAAAATGTTGCCAGTATCCTACATTCCATTTGTATCTTTATTGTGTTAAACTAACCCAGAGGCCCTTGGAGGACCATGGCTGCTGCAACCAAGGACCAAAAATGGATAAAACCTGGGTAATAATAATCAAAACCCCAGTTAGGACTTCCTGTGGGAGTTTTAAGTTTTTTATGGGAATGGGGATGGGAAAGTAACAGCCCTAAAGACAATCACAATTATTGTTTTTTATTTAATAACATCCAACAGTTTTAGTGAGGCAGAGCCATTTGCCCAATGTCACATAGCAAGTAAGAAGAAAAGCTGGGGATTAACCCCAAACCCATCTGATATCAAACCTGATTCTTTTAGCTATCATTGATTCAATATTTATGAAGATTCTGCTATGTCCCTGACTCTTCTCTAGGAACTGTACACACAGAGGGGAATAAGACAGACACAAACCCAGGTCCCATAAAGGTAATATTTCGAGGAGATGGGATAACAGTCAGGCTAAAGGAAAACTACATATACATTTTATAGAGAGAGATTATATAAATATAGATGCAGATAATTTGCATATTAGTTATATAAATATATGTGTGTACAGATTTAAAACACACACCAAAAAATATTTTTCAGAAAATCCAGAGCAGAGATTTGGTAGAAAATGACTGAAAGTCTATGCCAGGCTGCTTAGTCAGGGGAGGTATCTCTGGGAAATCTGAATTTTACACTGAGACAGGACTGACAAAGAATCATTTATCTGAAGATCAGAGGAAGAACATCCGAGCATAAATGAACTCAGTGTGCCTAACTGACAGCAAGAAGGGGTGTATGACTGAAGCAATGTGAAGCAAGGGGAAAGAAGAAGGGAGAGACCAAGGTAAGAAGTCTGGATTTAATTCTAAATGCAATGGGAAGAGTCCAGTGGTGGTTTTCTGCATGAAAGTGACATTCCAAGTCCTGGGCATATTTATTTAACCAATTGTAGGGGAAGGCACATACAGAGACAGTAGAGTTAGGCGCTGATTGAACTAATCTAAAATGGAAATGATGATAGTTTACACTGAGGTGCTAATGATAAAAATGGAATTGAAAGGGTGAATTTCAGATGTGTAAGTAGAGACATAGAGCTTATGGTCCTGGCATCCTATTAAATGAATGTCCTAAAAATCACTGTGAAGACAACGCTGTCATCTTCCATAAAACAGTTCTACTTAATGGATTCAGCAAAGAGCTAATGTCTTATTGAATTTTGATTTGAGGTGGTATAAAATACTTAGGGGAATAACTCCTACATGTCAGCACCATTATACTATTTGCTAAGTTCATTGATTATGCCATACTATAATGGTAGAAATAAAATTAAAGTGAAATAAACCTTTAAAATTCTACTCATCTTAATAAATACATATTTTAGTTCCTCCCTGCATCTTATTGCATTATTTTAAATATAAGAACAAGGCTCAGGAACCAAACTATCCTTCTTTAAAATTGCCTGCTTAAGTACATTTTATAATACATGAAAACTCTATAAGTCTCATTAAATAATGCAAATGAAGGACAAATAAAAAATATTGGCTCCTTATTCCTGAGTGTTTACAGAGTTCCCATTTTCCTTTACAGGCTCTTAAAGAAGTTGAGGCATTTCCCAAAAATGTAAAAAATTGTCAGTACAATTTAACATTTAAACCAGGACATTAAATGATATTTTTTTAATTTTTTAAAAAGATTTTATTCATTATTTTCAGAGAGAAGGGCAGGGAGGAAGGAAGAAAGGGAGAGAAACATCAATGTATGGTTGCCTTTCATTTGCCGTGAACCACAGACCTGGCTGGAGACCTGGCTTGTAACCTGGTTATGTGCCCTGACTAGAAATCAAACCAGCAACCTTTGGGTTTACAGGCCAACGCCCACCCACTGAGCCACCAGCCAGGGCTAAGTGACTTTATAAATCTCAGGAAAAACACATGCATAAATAAAGTACTACCATCTACTTAATAGGAATATCACAAAAATTACTTTTATATAAATATGATTAGTGGGATTCCATAAACTTACAATTTAAGCTGAAAGTTCGTGCATTCTTCCTTCATTATCAAGACTAGTGAAGTGGGAACAGCAGTAACTCTCACCACACCAAAATTCCAGGCCCTATTTCCATTTTTTCATATGTAAAAGTGCATTTACTGGAATGTCCTTAAATTTTTTATACTTATTCTGCTTTTTTTGTTGCTGTTGTTCTGATTGTAGTTATCTATCTGACAGAATTTTTGTGATTCTATTTTTCACTTGTTTGACCTTGTGAGTCTGGGCTGGACAATATACACATATTATTAATGTACAGCTTGTTTTTTCATTTGTTTCTAGTCCTCTGATTCTCCTGAAACTTTATTTGAAAAGTAATTGATTTGAAATATTTAAGCTGGTAAAAACTTAACTTTTTATTTCTTTATCATGGCATTTTAATTTCTCTTGGAGGGGAGGAAAATCATTTTTCTTCTACACTTCTAGGTTCTTGACTGAGATCCCCCTTTTTATGAAAGGCAGATGAACGAAAGAAAAACAAACCACAATTTAATCATATGCATATCTCCTTGTTTACTTGGGAGATAGCCAGGGAAACTGTAACTCCCCAAAATGACCCAAGCTATCACTTTAAGTATTATCTCCAGCTAAAGACAGAAAATGCTGGAGGTGAAGTCAGTTACTGGGAGGTTATCAGAAAAAGCACAGTAAACAAAGGTAAAGTTTTCATGCAGGTTTAAGTCATTACCTACTCCACTGATAATTAGTCATCCACTTATGCATCGCATCTAGTACAGAGTTTTTAGACAAAACATCAAATCATCCAGGTGACTCAGCCCTGCTACAGCCTAGATTTAGCACCCTACAGCTTCTGGCTTTTCCCAAAACCAAAATCATTTTTGAAAGGGAAGCAATTTCAGACCGTCAATGAGATTCAGGAAAATGTGACTGGGGAGCTGATGACAATTGGGAGAACTATGTGAGGTCCCAAGGTGCTTACTTTGAAGGGGACTGAGGCATCATTATCCTATGCTGTACAATGTCTCTTGTATCTTCTTCAGTAAATATCTCTATTTTTCATATTTCATAGCTAGATACCTTCTGAGCAGAGCTCATATGCTAATGATTTAGCTTAGTTATCTTAATCATTATACATTTTTTCCAAATTTACAGGTAACAAATGTATACATTTTTTCAAGCTGAAGAGAGGCCACACGGCATATTACTTGGGGTGGTGAAGACATAATGCAACATATAGATAACATGTTACAGAATTGTACACTGAAACCTATAAAATTTATTAACCAATGTCACCCCGATACGTTCAATAAGAAAGAAAGTAGAGAGCAGAAACAGACCTTTATTTTAGTTCTGTTCAATCACTAATAAGCACATTAGTTCTTGGAAAAAATTCTTTACTTCTAGGAGCTTTGTTTCTTATTTATAAAATTAAGGTAATCATATATACCTTGAAAAGATATTGCAAGAATTATACGTAATATACTGTATATCACATACCTGACCCAGTGTTTTCCTGAATATTCATAGTTGTTACTATTACTATTTTTCTGAACCTATTTATACAAATTTATTTAACAATATACTTTTTCCTAAAGTTTTTAATTTTATAAAGCTTTCAATGTATCTTAACTACTTCCTTTTCCTTTTCAGTTTAAACATCATTTTTATTCCCCTGGCCAGGTAATATCTAACCTCTGCCTCTCCCATATTTCTTATATCTAATTAGCCAAATAGCCCTATTGAGTGAGTCTAAGTGATATTTCTTGCCACATTCCCTCCTCTTCTTTCCTACTGCCACCATCCTTATTCAAATACTCACTGCCTCTCACCTGAAAACGGCTAACTGCTGTGTCTTCTCCATCCAATGATTTCTAGACACCAATGTCAAATTAATTTTCTACAGTTCGGAACAAGTTACTCTCCTGCTGAGAAACATTCAAAGATTCCCCGTTGCCTACAAATAAAATCCCTACCCTTTCTTTTTTAGTTTTCATGAACTGGTAGAACTTTCTTTTCCAATTTGGTTTCCAACAGCTTCCTGAAGTATACCTTCCAGGCAAGCAGATGAAGAATCACTTCGGAAATGAAGGCTGACTACGTCGGATTTTCTGACTGATCAGAGCTATTTAAGATAAAAAGGAAGTCCAGAAAGAATTATTTGTACAATAAATAAATTCAATAAACATCAACTTATGAAATTGTTTAGATGAATTTCCTGATTAATAAGTATTAAACATATGGGAGGGGGGGCGCTGGTATTTAAACCCAAGTTTCTTAAATTTTCTTTTACACGTGGAGGATATTTTCCTGCCTTACTAAGTTATAGATAAGATGATCCTGTATAGTTTACCTGAGAGGATCAGAGAAATTATGTGTTGAATCACAAAGTCAAAAGGAGCATAAAGATATGTTGCTCTATGTACAAATGATGAAAACAAAGGTCACAGAGCAGCCATTTGAATTGATCTGAGTCACTTCCCCATGTGATGACACATAGGAGATGGAGCTCAATGTGTTTACTAACCTCAAAAAGTTGTAAACTGGTTTTTCCTTATGTTTGTGTGTTTGTTTCAGTAGTTTGTATATGTGGAGGTATTTCATGTGTACGTGCATTATCCTCATTTCCCTATAACCTCTAAAAATCAAATATAGTTGAGTAAGGAATAATTAAAAATTCACCATTTCAGTTATTCACATGCAAAGTGTTGTAAAAGATGCTAACAAACAGACCTTTACTCTCAGTAATCCTATAATTTATTTTAAAGATATTTATTTATTTACTTATTTTAGAGAGAGGAGAATGGAGTGAGAAAGAGAGGAAGAGAAAACCTCAATGTGTGAGAGAAACACCTACGGGTCACTTCTTGCACACACCCCCAGTAGGAGACCAGGCCAGCAATCCAAGCATGTACCCTGACCAGGCATTGTACCATCAACCCTTCTCTTTGTAGGTTGATGCCCAACCAACTGAGCCACACCATCCAGGGCAATAATCTATCATTTTTATTTTCATTTTATACATGAGGGAAAAAATGGAGGCATAGAGATTAAGTAACTAGAACAACATGGAAGAGCATATTAGGCACAAAGAAGCATGCAAACCATGGCCATTTTTTATCATCTTTATTTATTTTATTATTTTTATTTATTTTTTATTGTTGATACTATTGTAGATATCCCCTTTTTTGCCCCCTTCACCCAGCCCCACTTCTTCCCTCATCCCCACCTTCACCACATTGCTTTCTGTGTGCACTGGCTCTGCATATATGTTCTTTGGCTAATCTCTTCCAGTCTCTCCCAGCCCCCTCCCACCATAGCCATTTGATGACAAAGTTCAGGATCCTAAAGTCTATGCTCAGCTGCCTTGAATAAGAGTCATACATTCAAATTATATGAAAGCATGTGAAAGCAATTATACCTACATGTGCTAGCAGATGGGATATCTCTGATGGCACTGTCAGTACAGAAGACGTTATTTTATAAAGAAGAAAATAAGCCATCACCTACAAAGAATTTGGGACAAAAGACTTGGGTCTGAATCCCAGGTCTGCTACCCACCAGCTATGGGACCTTGACCTGGTACTTTAGCCCTCAGAGCCTTTCTGTCTTTGTCTAAGTTTCCTCAGAAGCAGACCATGAGCAAGTCATTTATTTGGAAGAAAGTTTCAAGAAACACTGGTAGGTGAGTGGGGATGTGACAAGGGAAAATATTCACAGTTGATGACTGTAGCTCAATACCATAAGCACACTCCAAAACCCTGTGTGCAGGTGTCCAAAGTTGCCCACATGAGGGAGAGGTGAGCTAAGATAATTTATACACCAACTTCCAGCAGTCTCTGGGTGAAGGCTGCTTCTTGTGGCCTTACTTCTTAGGCATTTCTGGATTGCCATCACACACATCTGCAGCCTCCAGCCAGTAGGAAAGGTCCTCAAGCAATGAGATACAGATGCTGCTATGCCCTGGAAGTCCAGCCTGCTTGCAGTGGTGAGGCCCAAGGACACAAGCATCAGGTGCCCCACTCAGCCAGAAAGTATGGAAAAGACCAACCCTTCAAATTACTATAAAATGAGCCACAGTGATTCCTGGAAATCAAGGAATCTCCACATTCAGTCTCTGCTCTTTATCAATAAAGCCAATGCCCTTTGGCAACTACTACCTTTCAGTTTCTATCTGTGTAAATAAGTAGCCAAATTTACATAAATAACAAGCATAATATTCTCCAAGATTGACTATGGAAGAGGGGATGGGGGTGGGTGGGACAGGGAAGAGCAATAGGGGGAAAATGGGAAAATTGTACTACAACAACAATAAATTAATTTTAAAAAATAACATGCATAAATGGCAAGGATTTAATTTTCATAAGTCTGAATTTCTAAAAAGAACAATAGTTTAAATTCCACTTACTCCATTATATTTATATTGTAAAGGGAATCTAAGGAATAAATTAAAAAATAAACATTCTTGCTAATGGGTAAATGCTCACCTCTGCATACACTTCCAAACATTCAATGGGAATATAGTTAATACAGCTGAGGAACCATGTGGTCATTCACTTTGCATTTAGGGAGGAGAGAGCCTCGCAGATTGAATGACTTGTCCAAGGTACTTTCTGTCACAGCACAGCTCCTGCTTCACTGTTCTGTCTCCTGTACCTTTCAGTCTTCTGTGTTTCCCCAGAATCGCAGAAGTGAAGCCTGTGATTTCCTGGAGTAACTATTTCCTTTAGCACTAACACTTATTTCATGTCTGGAGAGTTTCACAAGGAGCTGCCTTCCTAATTGGCTTCTCATTTCAACCTCAACTACAATTTAACCTAACAGAGGCTTTCAGTGAGCTCGTCTTACAAAAGATTAGAAAAATGTCCTCTGCCCTGCCTACCAACAAAAATCACATCTGAAAAATGATATGCATTTTCCAAATTAAAATTCATGCTGAAATGTGTACCAACCTAACAAACCTGGCTGCTTTATTACTCCGATGAAGTATTGCACTCACAGCTTTCTACTACTGCAGGTTTCTTAAATGTGGCTTGAGTCAACAGCAGGTATTAAATAACCTTCCAAAAGACTCCGTAAGTTTAGTAGTATTTGCATATTTGCTTTCACAGCAGTGAGTAAAAGGAAAAACAATTCAATTAAAATTCTTTTAGGGGTTCCTTGGGACTGTCTTAATCCTAGGAAAACACCCTCACAGGGTCATGCACTGCAGCATCTTTCTTCCAACAAGAGGTTAGCTCAAAAATCACATTTCAGGAAGAGTTACTGATAAGTCATAGTCACTCATCTGCAGTGAGAGGCAGTTAGACCTTGAAATGACAACAGAGGAGGGAGATTTTATCTGACCTGACTTAAAGAACGATCAAGTAGAGGAAAGAGCAATAGTGTTTGGGGTTCAATTTTTTTTTAATGTCATTTAAGGTGTAGCCTTAAACATGTTACTTGATGTCTCTGGGTCTCAGTTGTCTTCATCTGTGAAAATGCAGATAACAAGACCTACTTATTGAATTGTGAGGATCAAAGGAGATAAAATATAAACATTAGGCATCAAGTACTTGGCATAAAGTAGGTGTTTTTATAAAAGTTGTTAAGAAAAGTTATCCAACTTGGGGATAAAATAGAAAAGATAATTAAATGAGGGGGACCCCCCCAAAAAAAAAACAGAATTATCTTCTGAAGGGCCAGTCCCTTATAGTACAAGCTTCTTCCCTCTAGGTGGGTGCTCTAGGAACCTGGCTGTATCTGTGTACCAGCTGGCATTGTTGTGAGAGGCTGCATTCAGCTTCAGTGAATTTTTTTTTTTTTTTTTTTTGAAGACTCTGTCAAAGTGTTTCTCTTTCATAGTGGGTGATTTATGAGCACACCTGTGCACACCATGCTGAGTGTTCAGCAGTTTTTGACCAAAAATAGCATGCCCTCCATCCCCTACCCTCCCTATTCACCTCATCAGAGTGGCATTTTTTGTTTACCCAGATGAAAAAAGTCCTCAAAGGAAAACCTTTTCCCAATGTGGAAGAGGTGAACCTAAAAACAACAGAAGCACTAAAAGGCGTCAAAATCTACCAGTTCAAAAACTGTTTTGAGCAGTGGAGAAAATGTTTTGATAGGTTTATTGTAGCAGATGGAGAGTTCTTTGAAGTTGACTGACATTTAAACATGTAAGAATAAAAACACAATTTTTTCTTTTTTCTTTTTTTTTTTAATTTTATTGTTGTTGTATTACATCCATCCCTTTTTTACTCCCCTCTGTCAAAAACACAATTTTTAATAACTAAATTCTGGGGGTTGTTTGGGGTCCCGTCTCATCTGATCCGCTACTGTCATATTAGGGGCATTTTTAAACAGATCAGTCTCAGTCACCTGACTCTAGGAGAATGCAAATACCAAACAGTTCCCACCTCTCTGTATTTAGAAGCCACACTAAAATGCCATCTTTCCCACTTAGACGTCTTTAAAATTGTTTCCCAGCTTTTGCTCTGGGAGCAATACTTCTCTTTCTGTTTTTAAATTCTGTCTCCCTTGGCACACAAACTGTAGACAATAATCCTCTCACCTAAGTACTACTTTATGGTGAACTCTCCTGATTTCTATCTCAAGAGTTCTTAAGAGCCCAGGATGGTTCAAAGGTAAAATTCTTGCCTGCCATCCAGGAGGACCAGGACATTACAAGGACCCTTTGAGATTTTGGGTAGGTCCTGTCAGGTCCACTCTTGTTGGGTCTGAGACCACCAAGTGATGATGGCAGGGAGGTCCCTGGCCTGCGGGCAAAGAACTTGCACTGAGCCTTTAGGAGGTCTGCCTGCTTTATTACAGCAGCAAGCTAATGACCACATGGCCAGGCAGCTAAGAGTGTTGGCGTGTTCTTGCTCGGTTGTCCTACTCTGCAGCAGCAGTTAAGGACTGCAGAGAGTCCAGGCACTTCCACACTCACTCTCCTGCTTCCATCAGCCGGGCACTGGAGGGTGCTGATGTTTCTGTGCATGGTTTTCCCTCTCTCCCACAATAGCAGTGTGCGCGCCTAGCTTACAGCAAGGGGAGTCTTATACACATATTGAATAAAAGAAACTATACCAAAAAGTAACATAGGGATGACATCAGCTTGCTCAAAGTTGCTAAGTCCATTACCTCTGGAGCCCAGTGTTCCAGGGGCTCTGGGGATAAGATGAACTCCAAGGCTGGCTCCTTGGCTGACCCCATAGGAAGGCCCAGCCAGGCATAGGCAGGAAACTTCCTTCCCCTGACCAGCCCTCAATCTAGTGACTGCTGTCCTTCTAAGAAGAGGATAGGACACAGAGACAAAGAAGGAAGAGGCTGTGTGAAAACAGAGGCTGGAATTGGAGTTGTGCTGCCAAAGCCAAGGATTGGGGAAGACTGATGGCAGTAGTGCACACTAACGTGTCTTGCCCAGGAAGAGGCAAGAAAGGGTCCTCCCTAGACTCTGGAGTGAATGTGGCTCTACCAACACCTTGACTTCAGACTTCCAGCCTCAAGAAACGTGAGCGAATACATTTGTGTTGCTTCAAGCTACCCTGTTCATAGTAATTCATTACACTAGTGCTAGGAAACTAATAGATATGATTATATTATTTTCTGTTTAGTAGAGAAGAAAATCCTAAGCAATTACGGTTTTATTCACCTGTATATGAGCCAGTTGTCTTTCTAATTTGGCAGCTTATGTCAGCACTCTTTATTTCTATTCACTAAAATACAAATAAACAAGCTATGCCTTCTATTCTCTTTAGAAGCCAGTTTATTATGCTGCTGGTGCCTTCATTAATGCACTAAATAAAAACTCACATAATGTCTACATCCTATATAAGAATTATGATTTTAACATTTTAAGACTTAGACTTGATTTGACAAAGTACTTCCTGATGATAACTGATGATGATAATGTTAGAGATGGTGAAGAGGATGGAAAAAATGGAGATGATGCTGTTTCATTCATGGTTTTCCCATTGTGGCAAGCCCTCACAAGGGACAGGAGAGCATTCCCAGGCTCTTGAGACAGCCCCCAGGCCACGCAAGTGTGAAAGCTCCTCAAGCTACTTAGAATAGTGTATATAACAGAGACCAAGTGGTATGATGACCAATAGGGTATTTATTATAAGCCTGATTTTTGGGTTCACAGCCCGGAGCCAATCCACTGAGCCACACCAGCCAGGGCACTTCTGATTTTTGGAACAGAATAACATGAGTTTCCATCAGTAGCCTTTGAAAGAGCCCTCTCTCAAAGAGGCAACATCACACAATGGCTAATCAACATTTCAGCCAAGTGCTCACTCTTAGATCTTCAACAACCCACAGACTTCAAGGAAAGTCCAATCTATTTCTCTGGTGGGTGTTGTGTGGGATAATTTGATCTAAGCAGCTTCTACGTGTATAGATGCTCTTTTATTTGACAATTGGGAGTCATAAATGAAATTTTGTTTATGTGAAGCCCTTATTTTTCTCTCTTACAGAATATGGAATTTTTGAAACCATGATTATATTATCCCAATCAATGGTGAAATTATTCAATTCTCAAAAAACTTAATAAAAGATAAATTTGCCATTGTGGAAAGATGTTCTTATAATTTTGTAAGAAACTATATACTTGTTTCTCCTAAAAGAAGCCTAGATACAGAAAAGTGATAAACCTATTATTTTATTCTGTGTTCTTTTGGATTCTAAAACCACATCTTGCTGGGACATAACTGGTTTGGGAAGAAGGAAAGCTGCAGGATAACCACTCTGAGAGGAAAGAGGATTATGACATTATAGCACAAATCTGTCACTCTCATTGCTGGTCACTGGTGAGTCTCTTATTCCATTCTATTACCTGGTGGTCTTTTAAATCTTCAGAAGGTGATCTGTGCTGAATCCCTAAGAAATGGGGATGCTCATCTTCCTCTGTTTCATTTGTAAATTAATGGTTTCAGGTTATCCATCACCTAGTAAAAATCATTGTGCTCATTTCTCAGCAATTAAAAGTAGTAATTGCTCCAGGGCCATATTTTCCCTCTTCAGTTTTCACTGAGAGAAGACAGCAGTGAAGACAACATATGACCTCCCTGCCTATGCCCTCCACAAGTCCCTGAGGGCTCAAGGCAGGGAAAACAACACTCCAGCGACAGGTTCCATTTTGACAGCAATTTTCTCACTGCAGGCTAAATCACCCATCAGATCAATAGCCCCCAAATGACCGTCTCTACAGAAATCCACCTGGGAGATGTAGAATAAGTTGTCAGCAGCAGAAGTGAAAGGTGGGGCAGTGAACTGAGCATCAGTCACAGAACAAGAGGCTCTGCTTCCGTTTTCAGCTCTGCTGAAAACTTACAGCTGCCCACTTACTTCCCTGTATCCACGTGATCTCATCTGATCTATTTAAACATTTCTTCTGTTTATGTCTTGGGCTAGAGAAGATTAGTGAGGTCTTGCCAGGAACATGTGCATATTTTTATTTAATAACCTGGATGAAGGCTTTAATATAATGGTAGAGCCAAAAGATGGAATATAATGTAGCCATTAAAAAATAAAATTTATAAAGGATTTTTATTACCAGAGAAATGCTCACAACATACTGGTAAGTGGGAAAAAAAAAAAAAAACAAAAAACTGGAGCAGTTTTTCATTATGTTCCATATGTTTTGTATTATGCTCAATATGTATTGAGAAGAGACTGCATCAAAGTATTGATAATTGGTTAGATCTGATCACTTCATTTCTTTGCATTTCTTTGCAATTTTTTTATTTTCCACAAAATAAAATAATTATTTGATTACCTGACAAGTAGTTATTGAAAACAGCTGTAGTAGAAGTAGCTTAAGAGTTCATTTCTCTTATCAATCTCCAAGTCCCCCACTATCTCTTTGTCCTACTTCCCTACTCAAACTGGTGGGTTCGGACTAGGTTCCCCAAGAAAATGTGTTTCTTGAAATTACCTGTACAGAAAATCTGAACGTAGCCACTTACAAAAGTACTAAAGAGAGAGAAGATATGTTTTCCATATGCTCAAAGAACCAAAAGATGGACTTTGACTATCAAGAGGTATAGTAAGGAAATTATCAGATCCTCTGATGGATTTCCAAATCTGCCTTGAGCTCTACATCCAACCTCAATGATTTAAAATCTTACTTCAAAGGGGATTTTCCTCTGTATTTCCAACTTTTTTTTCTAATTGGTACATACACAACTCTATTTTTTTATTTTTAAATTAAAGTTTGCCTTCCATATTATTTGTATTGGTTTCAGATTTACAACATAGTGGTCAGACAATTATGTATTTTATAAAGTGTTTCTCCTGATAGTTCCAGTACCCAACTGACACCATATGCAGTTATCACAATGTTATTAATTATATTCCTGGCCCTGGCTGGTGTGGCTCAGTGGATTGAGCACTGGCCTGCAAACCCAAGTGTGACAGGTTCAATTCCCAGTCAGGGTACATACCCAGGTTGCAAGCCAGGTCCCCAGCTGGAGGCAGGTGAAAGGCAACCATGCACTGATGTTCCTCTCCCTCTCTGCCTCCCTCCCTTCTTTTCTTTCTAAAAATAATGAGTAAAGTCTTTTTTAAAACTACATTCCCTATACTGTATTTCATATCCCCATGACTATTTTGTAACTACCAGTTTGTACTTCTTATCCCTTTATCTCTTTCTCCTAGTCCCCCACACCACTTCCCCTCTGGCAACCACCAGTCCATTCTTCATGTCTATGAGTTTGTCAAGTTTATTTGTTTGTTTATTTTGTCCTCTCAATTCCATACATAAAGTAAATTATATAGTGAAACACCAACTTTTGAAAGCTTTGTAAGTGATGATAAATATGTTATCTCTCAATACCTCACCTTTGCCTTTATTCCCAGACTGTTCTCTATAGGATATTGGTAGATGGCTAAAATATAGGGTGGGACAAATATTAGTTCACAATTGTTCAAATAGAAAATAATATAATAATAATAATACAAGAGTACACTCATATGCTCACAACTATAAACCTACATTTGCCCTATTCTGTATTGCACAGTTAATTAATATCCAAACTACAGTCTGTAGCAATATTCTCAAGCGTGTTGTACCAGTTTTTCACTAGATACATGACCTTGGAGGCTATGGCTAAGATTCCTGGATAAACTTTCCAGATCAACGTTAGTTGGGAAACAATAAGATAAATAGATTCCTTTACTGCAAGCCT
The DNA here is from genome assembly GCA_004026585.1 of Noctilio leporinus. Lineage (NCBI taxonomy): Eukaryota > Metazoa > Chordata > Mammalia > Chiroptera > Noctilionidae > Noctilio > Noctilio leporinus. The sequence goes on from PVIW01001578.1 coordinate 22,934, forward strand.
TCTGAAGAGCAGGAAGACGCTGATGTGCATTGCTAATGTGGAGAGTAAATACTGTACCAAGTATTCCCCCAAAATATTCAACCACAGAAACATTTTTTGTCTCTTAAGACTCTAAAGCTGTGAGGGGAACCATTTTAGAAGTATCAAAGAATTGAATCAGTTTGTAAAGATTGAAAGATGAAGCCCAAATGGAACACCCCATGGCAAGCAAGTCAACTGATGCAGAACAAATCAAGCACCCTAGTCAAGAGCCATCTGTTGAGTAATCAGTTCTGGGTAGTAAATTGTCAGGCAACAGACCAATAGGAAAGAAAAACTTCTATCTCTCCCGTTGTTTTATATATTCACTAGCACTACTCTTAACAACAAAACTCAGTGTGTTTGATCTTTCCTGGAAGAGCCCTGGGTCCCCACCTTGCGTGAGCTTTTCAGTGTTCCAGCCTCTCTCCTCTGCCTGCAAATGATCATGTTTTGAACTGAGCTGGGTGAGAGACGTCATGGTTCAACTAAAGTCAGCAGTTGCTCAGTCCCTACTAATGGCTGCCACACGGGAATATGGGCTCAGGACTGCCAGATAGTTTGGATATTTGAAATGAAAGTATAGATATAAATGTGTAATGGCTTTATTGAATGTAATTCATATACCATACAATGCATCCAGTTAAAGTATGTTCAGATAGTTGTGTAACTAGCCCTGCATCTAATTTTATTGAAATTTTTTAGTTTTAAGTGTCTGATCCATATTTGAAGTGATGTACAAGTCAAAAAAAAAAAAAAAAAATCTTTTATCTCTGTTCAGCATGTGGGCTACAACTAAGAACATAGATAAAAAAAGAAGAAGAGTCACTATATCCCTCTGGCTCTCTCTGGAATTACAACTAGTAAGATTGGTCTTAGACATAAAAATTATTGTGTTGACTAGTAGTCTAGTTGGAAGCTAATTTATTGCATAATGTGGGACAATTTTATGTACATGGAGTGAGGAAATACTCAATTTTATGGATTATCTGTGAGGAATTTTAAAGTGTTAAATTACAAAATAAAAATGTCTTTTTTTAGAATTTTTTAAAATATTTTATTTATTATTTTTAGAGAGAGGGGAAGGAAGAGAGACATCAATGTATGGTTGCCTTTCACCTGTCTCCAGCTACAGACATGGCTGGAGACCTGGCTTACAACCTGGTTGTGTGCCCTGGCTGGGAATCGAACCAGTAACCTTTGGGTTCACAGACTGGCATCTTATCCACTATGCCACCAGCCACGACCTCATTTTTTTGAGGATAGAAACTAAATCTGACTCATCTAGATCTTACCAGGGCCTAACACAGCATCTGGCATAGAGAAGGCATTTGTTAGGTGCTACTGTAACTCTACTCAGTAATTTGTAAAAGTGGGGCTGTTTTTGCTTCACTAATGATCCCCTGTTATCTTTCAACAGGAATATAAAAGAAGTTATTCAGGACTCAATAAGAAGTTACACTCATATTCCACAATTCTATTCACTTGAACATTTCCAAAATAATACATTTTGGGGTTAATATGAAAACTTCCCTCATTTTTATCATTTCTATACTAAATATTACCCAATACTCTAAATGTTTCTATGTCATCCTGTTAACAAATATAAACACAGAATGCAAAGGAATAATAAAGCCCTTGAAGCCACAAAGTCACACATTTGGGAATGGGAACTAAGTAATCTGATCTTACTGAACAAGCCCACAAATTGGCCCATTGTGGCCTGTATTATCCAGAACTTTTTCTCTAACTTAACAGTATTCTTAAGAGCACGTCCAATGAGAGTTCAGACCCAGTTAAAAGCAACCATAAGAGTGAGGTTGGTATACGCACACTCCAAGTCATATCTACAGTGAACATTTGCCCCTCGTGTTATAGGATGCTGACTTCACCTCAAAAGGACATATACCTTCAAGCGTGCACAGAGCAAGCCTAACTTCCTGAAGAGATTCAGTCAAATCATTTTGACTCATTCTAGAAAGAAAAAATTTAATTTCTATTTGGACATCATGACATTTCCAAAAGGAAGTTAAAACCAAAACACACACACACACACACACACACACACACACAAAAGCAAAAAAACAAACCTGGTGGGGTTGGTCAATTGGGAGAGTTGGCTGACCAAGATTTTAAAAGCCTATGATAAGGAAAGAGAACAAGCAAGTGTTTTTGTTATAAGCAATGCTAACAACCTTTGCAAAAAATCAAGAGCTTGATTGAGCCTGAACTCCCGTACTGACACTAATTCAGACCACTGTACAAGAGGCAATAAGTAATCAATTGCCCAAAAAGAAAATATTAAGTACATGTATGTGTGCCTATAAGGAAAGTAAGTATGAAACTATTCAACCTATTCAACCTCATTAAATATATATATATTTGTGTCACAAAAATATTCTTAATTTTATCAGAGGATTTATAAGGAGGGCACCTTTTAAAATTTTACATCCAAAAAAAGTTAAATACTCACATTTCAAGACTTCTATATTCTATAAATATAACTATTCTATTAATATATAAATATTATATAAATATATAAGCATATTCTCTAAGTATATTTATATAGTCAGAGATATTACCAAAATATAACTCAACACTTTGTTTTTCCAGATATTTCCCCACACACATTCCATTGCTATGGACATTTCAAGAGAATAAAATGTCCCAGTCATTTTTGTTGTTCCACTCTTCCTTTGAAAACTTTATTTGCCTAATCTAGAAAGCTCAAAGTTTCTCAAACAATTAACCATCAGCTAACAGTACATAAATATGGTCATCTAATCCAGCACCTTTCTCCAAGCCTTTGTGTATGTGTGTGTGTGTGTGTGTGTGTGTGTGTGTGTGTGTGTCTGTGTGTGTGTGCTGTCTTCAAAGTCTCAGTAGCAGGAAGAGAAAGACAATTAGCCAGTGTTTCCGGACATCAACTTGCATTCTCCATGAACCATCATCAAAGCTATTAAGAACCTAGAAAAATCAAAAGGAAATTCTTAACCTGAAACAGATGGAGATCCTCCTCTCTCTATGATCTGGTATTTTGAAAAGTCATTCTCCTTCTCTCTGCCCATCTCACACTAAAAACTTAAAGAATTGTTATCCCCCCCCCCCCCTTAAAATGTAAGAGACAGAAGAACCATGGACATGAACAAGTGGGATTGACTTTGTGGGGGAGTGGGTGGGTGGGGAAGGGGACAGAAGGGAGTAAAAAAGGGATGGATCTAATACAACAACAATAAAATTAAATTAAAAACAAAACTTAAGAGACAGAGAGTTATTTGAAGTTTAATTTCATTTTATCCCCTAAGTCCTTTTCTTCTCCATGACACTCACACTGACAGTTTAAAGGAAATAAGTTGTGTGCAAAATTCTTTCTAGGGAAAAATTATCCACAGTTCTTAGCTGAAAAGTTAATTTTATGGCAATGTCTGATCATAAAACTTTGCCAGGGTTAAAACTGGCAGTAAGAAATACTTGTAGTGATAAATAAATCGATTGACTCTTTTGGTGTTCATTTATATTCAGGGTAATTTCACTTGTCTATTACATAGATATTTTAATCTTTAAGACCCAAAGGGGAGGAAAAGAGAAACCTGGACACAGGTCTCTGCCCAATAACTTCTATCAGATTTCAGTCTTTAATGTATCATTTGTCAAGTAACTCTTCCAGAGCTACTGTTTTACTTTCTTGAATTAATGTAATAAATTGCTATTATATTTCTAACATGTTGAATTATTGCATTTATTTGTCCCTTAAACTATTCTGACCACAAATAGAAATTTATGGGAGAATTAATATTCAAATGCACACAGCTGATATCTCAGTGACTAAACAGAGAAGCCAAAGTGAGAAGACTTACGGCCTTTATGCTTTCATAGGTGACCTGAGAGCTTGTTAGAAATGTAGAACCACAGGATCTACCCTCCTCCAGCCTAGTGAATGGAAAGCTGCAATGTGTTCCCCAAAATTCCCCAGCTGATTTAAATGTGCATTAAAGTGTGAGATGTTTTGCTCTCAGCCACCTACTTGATAAATTAAAGTTAGTAAGGAATATGAACTAAGTTGTTTTCACAATCATGATGCTGAGTTACATAAAATTCAATATTTTTATAGCTAAGAAAACTGTGGTTGCCTCTCATGAGCCCTCAAGTGGGGATCTGGTCCATAACCCAGGCATGTGCCCTGACTAGAAATCGAACCAGTGATCTCTTGGTTCACAGGCTACCATCAATCCACTGAGCTACACCAGCCAAGGAAAATTAGAGAATCTTAAATCTACATATCTATTCACACAAAAACAAAACAAAGCAAATACTCAAGATCCAGAGAGAACAAGTAACTTGCACACGGCCACAGAGCAATTTAATGAAGCAAGCCCTGCTAATTCACAGTTTAGTACTATTTCTACCACTACGATGCTTCCCAGCAAGCATTGTCCTATAAACTGAAGGGTCGTGGGCTCGATTTCCAGTAAGGGCATATGCCTAGGTTGCAGTTCTGGTCCCAATAGGGGCATGTGCAAGAGGCAACCCATCAATGTTCCTCTCTCACACACATGTTCTCTCCCTCTCTCTCTCCCTTCCCTTCCCTCCAAAATCAATAAGCATACATTTGGGTGAGGATAAAAAAATGGGGGGAGGCACTAATATTGATCAAGCATATACTACATATAGGCAAACTGTTACTTGCTTTAATTGTATTTTCTCAATCAGATCATTAAGATCATGTAAAATCATCATTTCCATTTTACAGATGAGAAAACCAAGGCTTAGAGAGATTGAGTAATGTGTCTAAGATCACATGTCTAGAAATGGTTAGTTGTTTTTAGAAAGACAATCTGTGCCTCTGGCCACCATGTCACTAATGTCACACTTCAATCCACAAGATCCAACGTACTCAGTAATAGAAGTCAACATAATTTATGCTAAAGCAGCATGTTATTTCATCACACCTGATCCTACTGCATTTGATTCCATTATGATTATTTCCAAAGATAAACAAGAAAGAATTTAAATTCAGGTAAATGACCTCATGGTGAATGAATTTTGTTCAAGAACCTATTACTTTACATTTCTGGGCAAAGAAATCACTGCAGCATCAGGTAAGGTGCTTGTGACTCCAACAGAGAGCCATGACCTGCTTCGTGGAGCAATGGTTCTCATTTTCTTTACTTGCTGTATAAATTAGAATGGCCAACATCTAGTTGTGCCAGATACATTTTCCTGGGAATATCACTGCACATTCATTTTAAGACTCAAATAAAACAGGCCACAAGAGGGTCATGATGTGATAACTTCTGTGCTCCTAAATCAGGTGGCTCATGAGAACTTACCCCCCTGAATAATAAGAAACATGGTTTAGCAGTCTGGACGTAAAAGGTAAAAAGAGGGTGTCTGATCCTAGATTTGGTACTGACTTCCACCCCTTAGTCAAGCCTGCTTATCATGTGGTCCCCCATAATTTCATTACAAAGTAATAATGTCTTAGATCATGTTCTAGAATTCATCATATACATTTGTGCATGTGTGTACGTTACACAAAAATTCTGTGATGGCATTAACAATGGTTATGATGAAAAGTGCCTCAGAAAATAAAAGGGATTCGGGAAATATAGAAGAAAACTACCTATTTCCTAAATCCCTTCTACGTAATCACTGTTGAAATACTTTCAGTTCATCTAACTGTTGGACACCCACAATGTTTAGAAAGGTATTGCCCTAGTACTTGACAAATCCCCTCCTCAGGGCATGATTACGTATAGCAAACAATAATTCTTCCTTCTTGTGAGCAGCAATGATTATTACCTAGTCTTAAATGAGTTATCAAAAACCCATATGTCCCTTCACAGAGGATGGACCACATTTCTGCAAAAACTGAGAGAATCACATACTGGCTGCAAAGGCCCTGCTTACAGCCTCTTTTTTTCCAAAAATTACATGTATTGTGCTTCTATATTCCTGCAAAAGAATAGAGAGAAATGTATATTGCAGTTTTCCAAATGGGAATTGTGCTTGGTTCTATTCTGGGCACACAATTTTCACACTGAGAGAAGCAATTCAAGAGTTCAGTACCTTCCACACCTACCCACTCACCCCTACCTTCACCTCCATAGTGATTGCTGATCAGTGCCAACACAGGGTGGCATGGAGTGTTTGTTTGTCATGGTCATTCAGAGACCCAGGTTGAAGGAGGAGTCACAGTCTTTTATCCACACCACCCAGAAAATATAATCTGATTATCACAGGAAAGAAGAGGGTCTTGGAAAGTCTCAGACCAGGAAAAAAAATACTGTAGCCTAGAAGTAACATCCACATATCCCTTCCTCTCCTGGTTCATTGATCGCAAGAACTACTCAGATGAACTGCACAACTGTGAGGGGATGAAAATTACAATCCTCCAAGTTCTAGGAAAAGGAGAACTAGACCCTGTGGTAATGAATGCTTCAGGTCTCCCCGGATCTTTCCTTTTCTAGGTTAAGCATCCATAATTCCATCAACTGATTTTTACATCATATGGTTCCTATTGCCATCATCTTTCTGATTGCTCTCCTACCAGCACCCATAACCCCCCTGAAATTACATATGATTTTTCTTCACAGAAACTTGTTCAATTCTGTGAAGAAAGGGGTCAGCCTGAGAAAGGGAACCTCGAAGGGAGCAAACTGAGAAAGTTTAGAAACTATCGTTTTAATTCTTCATTATGACCTTTCAGGGTCATACCTAGTGGTGCAATAGTTTATCAATGGTCTGGCAATTACTGAATATTATAATTCTATCTTCTGATATGAACAAAAATATAATACTTCTATAAAAATAGCCTAAGATTGAATTTAATTTTTTGACAGAATACTGGACTACACTGAATTTATGGGCAATTAGAACATCTGAGTTTATGCCACCTGAACTGCTGTCAAGCCAGACACCTCAACCATGTTGAACTTAAGCAAATTCTTTAGGATTGTTTTAGTTATTTCTCTTAGCTCTATTCTCACTTTCACTCATTGCTTTGGGCTCACATCTGGATAAATGGCTTAGAATCTTAATTCTACCACTAAACATTTTTTCTTTGCTTCCATATTTGCATGTTCTGGTCACTATTTATAATATAGATTCTTCCAAGTCCACTACACAAAACACTGGGCAGTTCAGTGCAAAGGACTATGCTGCAGGGCACACCACATGAGCATTGCCTGCAGGATAGCACAACTGTGGTCATCAGCACACTACATCATTGCACTATACGGCACCTATCCCCAGGTTTGTTGATATTTATGAAAGTATTTACCTCCCATCAGAATACACTTGAACTGCCCTTCAACAAGTGGCCCTTCCCCTGCAGGAAGCAGGTTTCTGGTCCCATTTCATAGTCTATTCTCAGTAATAACCTTCAGGCCCATTCATTTTTTCTGTGGTTTTTCAAATTTCCTTCACCTAAAATGTTTTTTTTTTTTTTAATATTACCATTTTAATCACAACTCTTACACCAAATCTGAATTCAGGCAAATTACTTAATGACTCTGGGACTCATTTTATTAGTCAACTAAAGAGATGGTTGGAGCAGAATTCTTATAGCCCTGATAACCCTAGAAATGTAAGATTCTCTGAATTTTGCTAGACATTTTCATCTGAAGAGTGAAAATCTCCCCAAATAGAATTGTACTTATCCAATGACAACAAATAAACTGAAGCATGAAGAGATGCTAGGGTTTCCCAAAATAAATGTATAAAGTCCATTTTGGAATTGGGAAGAATGTCACCCCATCCATATTCCTTCCAGAAAAACAGCATTTCCTCTTCTTGCCAGACATTAAAATGGACCATATGCCACCCACAGTAATAACTGTTTAACCTTGGTTAATATCCCCTATCATTTCACATTACTTTGGCCTGTTAGCTTCAAAATCCCTCACAAGGTTAACTGTGCAATGATTCAATGACATTTATCCAAGGATCAAAATATTATGAGATTACGGTACAGAAAATAATACAGATGTCATACACTTGTTATAACCATTCAGCAGAAATACAAAATTTACAGCTATATTTATTGCTTTCTTATTCTTGCATGAAATATTTATCCCAGACAACCTCTGTTCTCAGATTAATGCCATTCAACCTTATTTCAAAAGGTTCACAGTGGTGTCCCTCCTCCCTCACTAACATCCTGCCTGATAATCACACAATATTCCCGAACAATCTCCTGTATTAAGTGAGTCACCAGAAGCTATTTTACAGGTTTCAAAGAGCTCCCTTACTTTGTCATATTTTTTTTAAATGCACACACTCTCTGGAGCTCAAATGGGTAGATAGTTTAAATGCATTTCATAATGCATTTCCTGTTAAGAAATTGTAAAAATCTATAAATAAACCTGAGGCCTGAGATGCTAGACCAGTCATTGATGCCCCAGGGAAAATAGACCTTATTTCAGGAAGAAATTGAACTCATTGTTTTATTGCCTTCTTGCCTCTGCTCTTTTCACTTCCAACTAACATTCCCTTATAAAGTAATCTCTCAGGAAGAGAGATCTAAACATGTAAAATAATTGTCCTTTACATCACTATAAGAATAAATAAGCTTGTGGCTAGTCTAGACTAAAGAGGGCTACACCCTCCCCCATCTCTAGTGGCAGTGAAGATACTTGGAGTTGAATGCTTTTAAAGGCTTTTCCTCAGGCCCTTCATGGATGGAAACATGAGTCATGTAGATAGAGTACATCAATCATTATAAGGGCCTCTATGAACTAATCATCCAACAATCAAAAAGCTTTCTGGAACCAACTCTCTCCTTCTAGGGAGATGGACAAACATTCCTTGCCAACCTGAGCAATAATTTTCATTTTTTACAAATTGAGAAAGCAACAGTGGCTTGCATATTATAGGTCCTCAATAAATATTTGTAGATATGTCAACTAAGAGGGTTTACTTACTATGGCAACCTACTATGTTTCCAGGACTAGAGAAAACATTTTTAAAGTATAAGAAATAGCAGAGGCTTTAAAAAAAATTTTATAGTACATCTGGAGAGAGCAATTACATAATTAATATAATTGAAAATCAATATTAACAAAATGCACCCTTTTAAAAATTATATTATAGACTTAAATTTTTTGTATACTTTGGAAAAGATAAAAATAAAATAAAAAAAAAATAACATAAGCTAGGGTAAACCTAAAAACTTTGTGAAAAAAACTAGATTTGACCTTCTATTTGTTTATGCTGGGTTACAACACTAATGTTAACAATAACCAAATATCACCATGGCTTACTACATATCTACTGCTCACTCACATACATGCCACCTGAAATTTGGCTCCAGCTATGTTCTATGTTTTCTTTGTCAAGGACCCAAGTTAAGGAGCAGCAGTTATAATCTGTTGGCACAGACTATAGGAATAATGAAACCACACAATAATTCTTGAAGCTTCTGCTTGGTCGTGGCATATATAAGGTCTGTCCAGAAGGTATCCAGTCATGTAATATGAAAAACAGAGATGTTTATTGAAGACACAAGATATAATAAACACTGTACATAGGACAATGACGCTTCAGTCCCCTTCAAAGTAGTCACCTTAGGATCTCACACAGTTCTCCCTTTTACCATTAGTCGCCCTGTCATATTTTCCTGAATGTCATCAATACTCTGAAATATCTTCCCTTTCAAAGGTGATTTTAGTTTTGAGAAAAGTCAGAAGTCACAGGGCACCAAATCTGGGCTGTAGAGGGCTGAGTCACCTGGGTGATTTGATGTTTCACTAAAAAACTCTGCATGAGACGTGATGCATGAGTGGGAACATTGTTGTGATCAAGTTGCCAATCACCAGTTGACCATAACTGTGGCCTTCTGAATCATCCAAATAGTTTCTATGGAGGAATGTTGAAACTTAACGCAAAATCTGATGAGGACTTGTTGCTCTACTCACTCATGTGGACTGAGATGGCCACATAATACACATGCTCACTCAACAGCATCTACCACCCCCACTGACTAGTGCTGTGAAGTTGCTGTTCACTCATGCACGTTCCAGTCCACTCTCCTGGACTGCCAGGTTACATTCAATGACACACAAACCATTCGCATTATATTAACAACTGCTGGACTTTTTCTAGACATGTCTTTTCATATATTACTTCTCCCCATGTTCCAGCTAAAGCAAGTCACAAGACCAATCCTGACACCAATGGGAAACAAGTATACTTTCCCTACTGAGAAAAGCATAGCAAATCACTTAGAAACCAGTGAGGATATATAATCCTTTTAGAGGGAAGGTAGCAACTTATGGAACAATATTATATTACTGTAATATACAATACAATACAATAGTATATCTACCAAGAGCTGGATTGCTCAGTATGTTTGTAATGTGGCTTCACACAAAGAAGAATGTAGGATTATTCTGGGGGTAGAAACAGCAGAAATATCTGAAGTGTTTACCTGTATTGATTTTATTTGAGGATTTCAAAGGGCCCCGCAAAAATGTTATAATAATTTCCACCAACCCTATACATTATTAACTATCCAATATGCCAGTTTTCTAAGGTAGTGAAGAATGGTAATTCATGTTGTTTTTTTCTCCAATTACAAGGATGGGCATTTTTACCATATATTTTAAGGGTATTTTCCCTAGTCATATGCTTTAAAAACAACCTTATAGTATGTATGAGAGAATGTATACAACTTGTTAAAATTCATTATAACCAGTTTAGAGTCAGATTAAGGTGTTGGCTAGTGGGGCCAAGGCCATACACTAAGTTTAATAAAATGGTTTTTAAATTAAGAATATTTTTCATGTGGTTATGTGTTTGAATGCATTGTCTCTTTATTTAAAATACTTCAAGATACCACCACCCCCTGCCACATACTCAACTTAGCAGATACAGCATAAAATTGGGAAGAAAGATCACAGATTTTAAAATGCTGAATCCTGGCCCTGGCTCGTGGCACAGTGGATAAGGCACCGGACCGCAAACCCAAAGGTCGCTGGTTCAATTCCCAGCCAACGCACATAACCAGGTTGCAAGCCAGGTCTCCAGCTAGGTCTGTAGCTGGTGGCAAGTGAAAGGCAACCATACATTGATATTTCTCTCCTTCTCTGCCTCTCTCCCTTCCCATCTCTCTAAAAAATAATAAATTAAAAATTCTTAAAAAGAAAGAAAATGTTTTTTAAATAAATTAACTAAATGCTGAATCCTGGCCATAATGATAGAATATCTGATCCCCGAGATGGGGATAGATTCTCCTATCATGGGAGTTACTGAAATGCCATTCTCCTATGATAAAAATGTACAAAGCATCCTTCAGTGCCCTACTTAATGTTCCTTCATTTTGTTTTCTCTACTTTGATGTTTCCAAAATCATGTCTCATGTAACATTAATCCTATGAGATTTTAAAGGCAAAAAGGGATGTAGGAATGTTTTAGTCAAATAAGTTAATGAGCCCTCAAACTCACAAGCTGGGTAGCCCAACCCTTGGCAAGTAATTTACTATTTCTAACTTCAGTTCCCTCTTGCATAAAATGGTCTGATAATGATAATACCTACTGCATAATGATGTCATAGGGTGAAACTAGTTAATACATTCAAAGCACTTAAAACAGTACCTGGCATATAAGTGCTTGGTGTGTGTTTATTATTACTGTTGGCATCTATAGTCTCTGAAGAAAACTTGCAGAATATAAGCCTGTTTAACTTTACTCAATTCAGATTTTTCCTCATTAATTTCTTTCACTTCATGCATTTGCCATTGGGCATTCTACTTTTACTTAACATTTGAATTCTCAAATAGAAAGTGAGTAAAAGTAGGAGCAAAGAGACCACCACACTGGTCAATAGAAGAACAATCCTGTAATTTGTTTTGAACTTCAAGTGCCAGCCCAAAAGCTCCTGCCTCTTCTGTCCTAAATTTCATCAGAGACACTGAACATAACCTGTCCACTGTCAATGTCAACAATTATGATCATCTCCCTTGGTGATCAGGCAACAAAAGAACACTCTGAGTTCCTATCTTTCACGTTCCTGTTAGCTGCAAGATTACCATGTTTGTGCACATTTTTGAACAGTGAATAAGACTTGCTGGAAGATTTCAAGAAGAGGGGAAATTTTTTTACCTTGCTTGTCTCTCAGTGTTAAACACAGCACAGATTTCTACTCTGTAAGGGTAAGATAGACTTCTTATTTCAAATCCAGGGCAACATGAAACCCAACATTTACTTCCTTTATATTAAGGAAAACTGCATGAAATTGCTTGTACAGGACACAGACTTGCCCTCCCCTCCTGCCCTTGTTGTGTCATTTCATAAAGAGTAAGAAGCTTTGCCTTTTACAAAAAGGAGAGCATCTTAGGAGCCCCTCAGCAGGACCCATGAGGCTGGTCCCACTGCTTCCCATGTAACTGAGCTCACCTGCTCTCCAGGAGGCCTCTGCTGCTCATCAGCGGGGGGTGAATAGGCACTTGGCATTTGAGGACATCTGTTATTCAGAGAAGGTAATTGGGAAAATTTAATTTCTCTTTATCAGAAAACACATAAAATGTAAGTTTAATAAAGTATTTTAATTTATCCAAACTATTAAAAAATCAATTCTGACAAGTTCCCTTTAATTTGAATGTTAACTAAGTGAGCATGCAATGAATATTAAATATTAAAACTGGAAGCTGCCTGTTTAATGGCTGTCAATATTCCTCAGATGGAGAGGGTCCTAGACTTAATGTTGATGGTTATCTATAAATTAGACAAACTTGAAAAAGGTTTTTAATTAAAAAAAAAAAAAAACTTAGAAAAGGATTGGTCTAGAGTGTTACTCATCTATTGTTGCTATGACAAACGACCAAAAACTCAATAGTTTAAAACAATAGCCACTTATTATTTGTAAATTCTGGAAGTTAGAAGTCCAACAAACCTGTCTCTAAATGAAAATCAACATATCCACAGAGCTGCATTTGTTATTAGGAACTCAAGGGAAGAATCCACTTCTAAGGTCATTCAGGTGGTTGGCTGAGTTGACTTTCTTTTAGTTGTAGGACTCAGGTTCCCATATCCTCGCTGGCTGTCAGCCAGAGGCTGTCCTCTCTCTGGTCTTTACACATAGTCCCCTACCTCTCAAAACCAGCAATGGAGCATTGAATCCAGCTCATGTTTGAAATCTGTAATTTCCTCTTCCATCTCCTCTCTGTCACTTCAGCCAGAGAAAAACTTCTGCTTTTAAGGATTTGTGTGATTATATTGGGCCTAAACATAAATCCAGAATAATCTCCCCATTTTAGTGCCTATAACCTTCATTATTCCTGCAAATCCCCTTATGCCATTTAAATAACATATTCACAGGCTACAGAGATTAGGATGTGGACATTTGGGGAAGACAGAATGGGGGGGTTATATTGGCATTATCTACCCCACCATCAACCTATAAAGGCTATTTTGCACTTAGAGGAACATACACACACACACACACATACACACACACACGAACACATGTACACATTTTACCTTAGAAAGCATATAGTTTTGTTGATTTAAAGATCACATTTCTTCATTCATTTAGACTCAGTATCATGGGAAAAGGCCATACTTTAAGAGTTGACCCTCCCTTAATTAAGTTTTCTAATAATCCGGGATTCCTCTATGGTGGCAGTTTTAGTGGTCGTGTCTTTTAGGGAGCCAGCATTTGGTCCACTACCCAGGGTGATCATCATTTCTGTCCCAACCAACTTTTCCGGGAATCCTTAAATCCTTGAAACTGAGCTCTACCAAAACATTATTCTCCAAAGTCAATAGGTTCACATATTTGTCACACATTGTTCTTTACTACTAGATGGAGGGTATGTCATGGCAAGTTTTGTGCCTGTCTTATTTACTATGAATCATCACCAGTGAGTTTTTGTTGAGGAAGATAATAGATGAATGAATAAACACAAAAGTTTAAGGAAAATTTGAGAATCAATAAAAGTAAACTACAAATAAATGTGATTCATATACCAAAAGTATGCCAAAAGGCCTCCACCAACTGCACAATTTGCTTAAGAGTACAAACTAGTTTGGGTGAAATTTGCAGTTTTTCAAACTTTTACTTCTATCTTAATACACACTAAGAAGTAGCTAAACCACTTTTGAGGTCACATCTATTTCATAATAATAACCAAGTACTAGTCAGAACCCAATTTAAGCCTAAACATTCACTAACTAAAACATGTAATTAACTGAATATTAAGCAAATATTGCAATTTTTTGCATAATGCAGAGATAATATTAAAGGACCAGATTCAATGCCATCAAAAAATATATTATGTCAGAGGCCCTGAAGACCAGGATCCCCAACCTCTGAGCCTCAAACCACTGTCCATCTGGACCTGTTAGAAAACAGCCCCCACAGCAGCAGGTGAGCTTAAAGGTAATGCACTTGAATCATCCCAAAACCATCCCCCAACCCTGGTCCATGGAAGAGTTGTGTTTCACGGAGCCAGTCGCTTAGGGGCCACTGCCCAAGACAACTCACAGGTTCTATGACTCACCAGGAAGACTCGTGGGATTTAGCTTAGAGTTGTACTCCTGGCGATGATTTATTAGAGAGAAGATAGGAAGTGCATCAGCAAAGGGAAAGAGTACATGGGGCAAAGTCCAGAGGAAACCAGGCACAAGCTGCCAGGGTCTTTGTTCAGTGCAATCATAGAGGATGTGCCTAATTACCCAACAGTTTTTTGGGCACAACATGGGAACTATTTTCTGAACTGGGGAGCTCATTAGAGTTTCAGTACCCAAGGTTTTAACTGGAGACTTATCATAAAGGTACCACTGCCTTGCACATACCAAAATGCCAGACTTCCAAAGCAAAGCCAGTTTTCGTCATAAACCACATTGCTTGCACAGTTCAGTCACTACGAGCCACTCTTACTGGGGAGGGTGATGAGAACCCTCCTAAATCCAAGTTCCCAGATGCCAGCCAAAGGATAGCCTGCTAAACAGGCCTTTCAAAGGATATGCTGTATTAACTCTTTTCTGCATAATATTGAAATTCCTATGACTATTTAGAGTTCTCTGCCTTCATATACTGAATAATGTATATTTGATTTTCCCATTTTTCCTAAAGCTTTGAGTCTTGCACATAGGGAAGCATTCACACAAAAACCCTCATGACAAAATTGGTTACCATTAAAGTACTGATATATTTCACATTGAATAATGGGAATAAAGTTATGTAGCATCAAGAAGGTTGAATATTGCCATCACATTAATAGGTAGCTCTAAAATATGTACCAATTTAAATTCAATAATGTGCAAATGTTTTGTTTAAAGTGATGTATTTTTATGCTAGGTGTTCAAGGAAACATTTAAGAAAATGTATATTTGTTATTAATGTAAATGTACAAAGAAGGTTAGCATAGAAAAAAGCAAAATCTAATTCTTAGATTATAAAACCTAAAATGTTGAGCAGATAATTCAGCTTAAACACATTTACTTACATATACTGGTATGAGTTACATTTTTCTAACATATTTGGCATATAATTTTTGCATATGATTTACATATTTTATTACTATCCTTCCTCCCTACACTTTTTATTATATCAATTTATTTGTATCACAGCATCAGAATTATTATTCATAAAAGCCTGGGCAGCATTTTACTTTGTACTATCTATGAAAAATAAAAATAAAAAATAAGTAAATTAATATCAGCAAGATTAAAAGTGAGCATTTACCTATTTAAAAGGACATATTGCTTAGACAAGAACCTAGTATAAAGGAACCATAGACATGGACAACAGATGGGATTGACTGGGGGGAATGGGTGGGTGGGGAGGGGGACAAAGGGGAGCAAAAAGGGGATGGATGTAATACAACAACAATAAAATTTTTTTTAATAATATAAATAAATAAATAAAAGGACATATTGTCTTATTAATTAATTCAGCATTTTCCAAGCAAATACTCTATGTCAGGAACTGTACTAGGGACTAGAAAAATATACTAAGGAAAACATAGATTCTTCCTTCAAAGAAATAACCCATAATGGGAGAAATGGGTTCTTAAACAAATTTAAAAGTGTGATACTGCTTCAGCAGAGGTGTATGGTAGGCATTCTGCAAACTCAGAGAGAAGAGAGGGTGCCATAATCAGGCAAAGGAAGTCTTGGTAAGGAGGATGCGATGAGTTTTGAATGATGAGAAGCATGGGTAGCAGACAGGAGAAGGAACAGCACAGGAATGATCACACAGGGAAGCTCTTCACAGGTAAACTTTGGCTTCGGGAGGGCAGGGCTGAGGTCCCAGCAGCTGCACACTTCCCCCTTCCCTCTCAAGCCCTCCAGGACTGGGGCCAAGGAAAGCAGCCACAGCATGCGACCAGAGGGCGGGCAAGTGTTGCTACGCAGCTACCACATATATATGTATTTGCCAGGCCCCCAGGTATTTCATGAGTGCAAATCAATATTTAATTAGATTTCTCGCCTTTCAGATTTCAGGGGCATGTGGATATTTTTAGCTAAGGCTCACCTTGCCCCTGCCACAGATGAGGCTTTGATTCCTTAAATGTCCCTTGCTGCTGTTCTACCCAGCTTTCTGTTTGAAGGCTTGCTTCGAGAGTCAGAATGGCACGTTTGTTTTTTAAATTATTCACTAGTTTCTATACTAGGCACGGCCCCTAGTAAGTGGAAAGAATAGTGTTTCATCAGCTTCAGCATAGTAATTATTATTATTATCTATTCTTAAAACAGAAACTATTAAATATTTTGTTATCATAATTCTGGCTAAGTGTGAGTTTTAAAGGTACATTAAAACAGAAACTATTAAATATTTTGTGAACACATTTCTGGCTAACTATGAGTTTTAAAGGTACAAATCTCAACTTTTTAAAAAATTCATAGATCAGTCTTTTAATTAATTTAGCTGCAATACTCCCCATTAAGTAATTCCTAAGTAAGTAGTGCCATTTGCCACGCACTTTTGCTCTTCACTTACTTAGACTGTTTGGGGGCAGAGATATGTTATAATAATAATAATAATAACTACCATTTATCAAGTATGTACTAAATTCTAGGCATGGAACAAAGTACTTTGCATGGACTGTTTCACTCAGACTTCATAGCAACTCTGTATCTTTACTGAGTCTTAAGAGTTAAGGGATTTGCCTAAGATCCCAGAAGGTAAATTTCAGGGCTAGTATTCCAATGTTGATTTGTTTTACTGTGAAACAGAAGAGATTAAACATTGTACATTATGGCCCTTCAATATGAATGAAAAGAATTAAAAATCAATCCCATAAGTAGATTAGTCCTTCCAAACTGACAATATCATCTGGGTTAACACACCAGGCAAGTATACATATTCAGTAAATATGTGATGGACTAGGGAATTTTTTTAATTTTTCTCTTAAAGACAATACTGCATAGTATCACTGATAAGTGGAATCTTTAAAAAAAAAAAAAAAAGGTAAAACTTATAGAAACGGAGAGTAAAATGTTGGTTGTCGGGGGCTGGTAAAAAAGGTAAAACTTTCAGCTGTAAATGAATAAGTTCTGAATATCTAATGTATAAGATGGTAATTTTAGTTGATAACACTACTTTATCATTGAAATTTTCTGAGAATGGAACTTAACTGTTCTCCCCACCCACCCACCCACCCCCAAAATAGTTAATTATGTGAGGTGATAGATGTATTCATTAACTCAGTGGTGGGAATCCTTTCATAATGTATATCCTATCATGTTGCACATTTTAGATATTGCAATGTTATTTGTGAGTTATACCTCAATCTGAAAAAGAAGTTATCTCATATAGTCTTGTTCACATTTTTCATTTATATTTATTCATATTTTTATAATGCTTGGTCGCATTGACTAATGAGAGAAATGAGAACAGGGCTCGAAATTTCAGTCTGCCGATTTGCTTCATTTTCATTTCAGAAGAAGGAGAAAGTGGAGGAACAAAAATAAGTGCCTGGGAATTATACTTGTATCAGTTTTGCCGCATGTATGCCAGTAGATTATACAGCCTAACTCCCTAGAAGCAGGCTCGGTGGTCGCTGTTATTTTAAAGAAAAAAGCTTAAAACAGGAAATCAGAGATCTGGTGTTACTGCCTGGCTCTTTAAACTGAACTGAGATCCTTTCATACAGAACAGTCCCAAGTGCCCTCCTTATGAAAGGAATGATACGTATCTTTATTTTTAAAGTCATCAGAAAGAGTTCACTTTCATCAAGAGGGAAATCGTATAATGATGGAACAGCGCCAAACACAGCCTTTGGGCCTTGGGCCTCCAGTAAGATAATGTTCTTCGAGTTTTATACTATGTTCCCTGCAACAGTCTGCTAAGGTTATTTTTTTATTAACTGGTTTTTAAAAAAAAATATGTGCCACTTTTAAAAAGGCAAAAGCAAGTGCACTCAAAAAACATACAGTCCTACAAGGGTTTTATTGATTGGTTCAAGGCTGCAATTCTGCTATTTCATGCCACCATAAATAGAAAAAGCAGGGGCTCTAATGTAGGGGGAAACAGATCTATCTTTTTCACACCAAGACCAGGTTTCAGGTTTCTGAAAGCTTTTCAACGTCGCAGGCTGCTGTCCTATGGCACAGACCTGATTCAGTCAGTACTACAAGCTGTCTTGGTAATGCCATGCTTGCAAGACACATTCCAACTGAAGTTGGCTTTCTATTCAGCCAAGGCAAGATTATATGTTAAGCACCATTTCGTATAGGGAATTATTTGGCTCTCCTAGGGTTTTTCTTTACTTTCTAGCCAGAAATAAGTGCAGTGTAAAAATCCTCACAGCCCTGTATTAGTAGTAAGGTTGTTGAGTCCCTCCTGTGTTTGAGCAGTAGAAAACCACGCCGGAGCTGCCCTCCAAAAGCACACTCCCAGCACTGAGGCCACAGCTTTTAAAGGCTGTTTAGAGAGCTGCCCTACTAGGAAGCATGAGCTGGGGGTGGCTGGAGGACAAGAGCAGCTACAATAGTGATCCGAGATGAGAGGAGAAGAACAATATAAAATGTCTTCTCATCCAAGTTATGCCTTCATAAATATATACACACTCCCTTGTTATTTTGGGTCTGAATTTCTGTAACAGGTCCTAAGAAATGTTTTTCAGGAGTTCCTAGATAAAGCCTTCTTAATGACAACAAAAAGAAAAAAATAACTATTTTTAGAGAAACTACAAAGCACAGGTCCAAGAACAACAGCATACTTTTGGGAAGTACCTTCACCTCCAGGGAAGCATGTCTGGATGTCACTCCCTGCATTGGTACCAGTTTCCCCGGGGGTCAGAAGCTCACGATCCTAGCTCAGAAACACATCCATGTGTATTCACACATGCATGTGTACACATACACATGCACTACCACAAGGCAAGGCAGCTATAAATGGAGTACATGGCTAAGAACACAAATGGACACAATTGAGGAAAAAAATACAGGCCAGTTCTCCTATGTTCACTTTCCCCCTCTATTCATCCTTATACTGCTATCTGGGAACCCTTATCCTTAGCAAGCAGGTAATCAGCACAATTCTAGAGACTTCTCACATGGGTACATACCAGTTAAATCTAGGATTTCATTCAGCTAAACCTTAGCTGTATCCAGGAAACATACCCCTTGTTCTGCAGATAGTTGCCTCTCAGGGTAAATGTGTGTGGAAGACACGGTCATGCTCAGGGGTGAATGCGGCTTGGGAGCTTTTGATAAGTGGTCAGGTGTGTGTCAAAATAAATAGCACCTTAGTAATTATTTTGTGCTTTGTCAATTGGAAAATCTTATGGGATATAATATTTCTCCTGCCCTCTCTTGCTGTTTGCTGCCTGTGAACATCACAGAACTCACACCCAGTACTCTAAAAAGTAGAAAGGATAATACAGAAGAGGAAAGTGGCTTATGTCTGCCATTTTAATCTCCTTGCAAGTTTTGCACACATTTAATGATTACTCCATTCAGACTCAAACAAAAGCATAGTAAATTTGCCCTAGAAAATAGTGCAAAATTAGCTCTGACTGGTATGGCTCACCAGATTCAGTGCTAGCCTGTGAACCAAAGAGTTACTGGTTCGATTCCTGATCAGGGCACATGCCTGAGTTGTGGGTTGGGTCCCCAGTTGAGGGTGCATAAGAGGCAACCACACGTTGATGTATCTCTCCATCTCTTTCCCCCTCATTTCCCTTCTCTCTAAAAATAAATAAATAAAATATTTTTTTAATATTGCAAAATTAAAAGCAATTTTTCAATCAGCACTGTTTGCCCTCTGACAAATATTGAGAATAAATGGAACCTTCTTTTGAAAAATTAAATTACATTAAATTAAAAAGTTACCCCTGTCCCTTCCTCTATGACAGGAGTGAATTTCCTGGATATTCATTTCAAAACCTGTTATCAATTTGGCTTGAAACTTCTTCACACAAATATGCCAGAATACATTGTATTTACTGCTCTGAAACAAGAATATTGCTGTTACAGAACTGAGATCTCTAATGAAATCGACATTTTTTTCCTGATGAGTAATAGCTTCAGGCACCAGAAACAATAAAAAGCAAGGTGGTTCCTGAAACTCAGCAGGCAAGCAGCTGTTTCATTGTGAAAGAAAGGAGGGGCTACCCTTGATTCAAAAGCAACTTGTAATTATAAGCCACTATACCAGCCCACTCCATCTTTACTGAGTAAAATAAGGAGTTGTGAGTAGCATGCATTTCTAAGAATAAAAACAAGAGTTGAAAGGTAAGGCCATGGAAAACTATTTCCTTCAAGTCACTAGTCTTTTTCAAGTGGGTTTGGAGTAAACCGTTAAAATCAGAAATGACTGGTGGTCTTACTTTCTTAGGATGATTCATCATAAGGACAATTAATGGAAATTAATGGCCATTCATGATATACATGAGCACAGGAAGTGTACCCAAAAGGCATGCTTATTTTTTATTAAACAACAACAGTTTGCATAGATCATTGTCAAGCCATCACAGGCTTATGGTAAAATCCTAGGTGGCAAGAATGCAAACATTAACCCAAAGAAGTACAGTAAATCTTCCTTTCTCCTCAGTCTTCCTCACTGAAAGTCACCTTACATGGACAGAGGTAGCTCCCTCGCCTTCCCACTTGGCCACTTGATAGCTCACCACAGAAGAATACAGTGGTTAAGAAGAAGAGCTCAGGAGCCAGCCTGCCTGGGTTGAATCCTACCTCAACTTTCTGACTTGAACAATTTACTCAGTCTCTCTGGAGATGACACCAGCTTTGGGGTTGTTATAAAAACTAAATGAGTTTCTTATATGAAGAATATTTATAATGATGCCTGGAGCACAATCCTTGTGGTTGCTGTTGTTGAGGTGCTATTTTATGTTTCAAATCAGAATCTCTAAGCCATAGATTGCAAAGTCCTAATCTTCCCCTCCATTTACCTTGATCTCTACTATGCTCCAGCTTAGTAGTTTTCAAAGCAGAAGTCCAGGAAGAGGGTACATATGAGAACTACCTAGAGTACTCTTGCTAAACACTCATTTTGTAGCCCTGTTTTTGACTTTATGAATCTAAATCCCAAGACAAAAAAAGACCTCAGGAGGCAACCAATGAACATAAATATCTTGAAAATTCTCCTCTGGTTAACAATAAATGTGACTTGTATTCAACTGGCAACCCTAAGACTTCAAACAAGTCATTCTTTCATAAACAATAATTTATCTTATCATCTTAAGAAACCAGGCACAAGCCTCATTTGAAATCCTTTTTAAGCAATACTGCTGCTGTGAAATCATTCAACGTAACTCATTTTCACCAACTACTATGTGTACCCTGATTCCCAGACAGTTCTGTTCTATTAAGTTCATTGCGTATGTACTATCAATTAATAAACAATGAATGTTTCTCGTGGCAGTCAGGGTTGGCTAACCCAAATAATCGCAGGAGCTTAGACCAACCATGTAAGTGAAATGTAGCACCCCGGTGTGAAATGATGAATGGCAAATGACCCTCGGCTTCTGTATCAGAGCTACAATATGGATTAGCAGGGACCATGGCACAATGAAGAGCAAAGAAAACCGCTAACACTATACAGCACCAGCAATAGAACAATAGTAGGAAAACTGGCCCTACTGTTGTTGACAGAAATTCCATTTTTTAAGAGGAACTAGAAATCTGGAATATTACATAAATTTCTGCATTTTAAAAGTTATTAATTAAATCTCATTTAAAATCTTGTATGGGCAAAAAATGAAGATTCAACAGCATATATCTGCCAGCAAAAATCAGTTTGGGGGCTAGTAAAAATCTCAGCTTTAGTTACTCTTGCTTTTCCTGGCAGAATGTGAGATGTTGAAGGGGTCTAGGCCCCTTCTTCATAACACTTCTCACACTGGACATCCTTTGTTCATATCTGTCTTGCCATAGCTAAACCGTAAGTTCAATGAGGGGAAAACAATGTCTATCTTATTCAATGGGCACAGAAAAGGTGCTTGGTAAATGTTGACTATCTGATTGCAGACAGTGCCTCATTTTTATCTCCCTTTGTTCATTCAAAAGTACCTCACACAGTATTCTACATAAAGTAAATACTGTAGAAATATAGATGGCTAATCATTCCACCTGAGTAGTGCCTAGATTGAACAGATATGGATAGGAACTTACAATCTCCACTGAAGATTATAAAACCAACCTTCAACTGTAAAAGCAAACTGGAACCTGGGGGAATTTGAGCAGACCCTTGGAAGATACAATCAATCTACTTTGGGGTTGACTTTCCATGGGATACCAGGAAATTTGGGGCAGTCCTGTCTCAGCAAACAGAGACTTGTCATTTTCTATATGACAAACCTTCCATCATCTGGAAATGAGATGTGCTTAATAAACTGTCACCAAGAGTACAGGGTGCCACAAGGCTTAGGCTGCTCCTTTCCTATGAGATGATATATGGAAGTTAAAAGGAACAGAAGGAAATAAAGCTCTGCAAAATCATGAGATTTTTTTGCATTTTTTGCTGCTTTACAACATTCTATTAAGCAAGAAAGGAAGAGTGCCTCTTGGTGTTTCAAGTGAGGAATGAAGAGTTGTAACTGAATGTTGGTCCTCTTGGATATAAAACAGGAAGCCAGGTCATCCTGGCCCCAGGTTGTGCAAAGAAAACTAAGACAAGGGGTTGGGGCAGAAAGGATGGGGATAAGTTTGGCTTTTGAAAGACTTCAAGGAATAAAATGTCACAATTGGAGAACTGGTGAAACAGTTTAGTTTTTATGTGATTACTTATTAGTATTGAAAACCTTTTTTGAGTGATGTACCCTTTATAGTGATAATTTACAGAGAAAATTAATATTTTATTAACCTGACAAGAAAAGAAAAGGGATCTCTTCTGAAACTGAGTCAGTAATTATCCTAAAACTTTTGCATTTCCTCTGGCCATAGAAACCTAACATGATGATGATTATGATGATTATGATGATGATGATAATGATTAACATTTATTTAGAACTTATTATGTCACTTAATTCTCAAAACACCTCTATCAAATGGTGTCAATCATAGTTCACTTGTGCTCCTAACCATTTCAGTCTACTATAATTTCTCTATATGAGTGAATGAAAATAACTCTATGAAGAATCTGCTTGAAGAACAGAGTGAATATCCATGTTGCCCCCAAAACATGGATATAGCAGTATGCACATGTAATTCAACAAATCTTCAGAGAAATTAGGTTTTCTCTACTTGCTTTTGTTGTTGTTGTTGTTATTGGAGATACTTCATTGGTATTAATGTTGAATTTAGACCTTTGGTAACAAGGATAACAACATATCTTTAAAGGAAATCATGTGTTTTTTTTTTAATTCTGCCATTTGAAATTCCCTTGAACATTGTAAGAAGCTTACTGTAAATATTAGGTCTTGCTTAATTATATTGCTGTGTAAAAAATCACTACAGATGTGAGAGCTTACAGCAAAAAACTTAACTCACAGTTCTGCAGGTCAGAGGTCCAGCACCACACAACTCATTCTCTGTCCAGGGTCTCACAAAGCCTAAACCAAGGAATCAGCAGGTCCACGTTCCTTTCTGGAAATTGGCTTCTGAGCCCCTCCAGGTTGTTGGTAGAATTCAGTCCCTTGCAGTTGTGGAATTGAGGTCCTTGTCATGTGGCTCCCTCCTTCTTCTGTCAGCATCAGCAAGTCAAACCCTTCCTGGACTTGGAATCTGTCTGACCTCCTCTATTAACAGAACCAATGGATTGGAACAAGTCCACCTGAGTAACCTGTCTACGTGACAGTCAATCTGGGACTATAATGATATCCATGCAATCTCTTCACAGCAGCACTCAGACTAGTGTTTGATTGACGAGAGACAGTGATCTCTGGGGGAGGGGAAAGCAGAGAGGAGGCTTTGGTAGAAGTCCACCTACCATGGGACTGTCTGTTCATTTTCTGAAGCTAAACCTTTTGGCAGCAAGAAACTGCTCTGTAGAATCTGGCCATCCAGGCTTCTACCAGCATCACTTTTCACATTCCCTACTAGGAAGATTAAGTCCAGCCTCACCCCACCTCTCTAGGCCCTTTCCCTACCTCTAAGCCATACCCAGGGGTCTCAAAATAGGGCTCTGAGAGAGGCTGTGTCTGTGAGTGAAACAAATGATCTTGGAAGTGGGCAATAAGGGCAGTAGCAGTCAGGTCTCATCCCAAATCCTCGTCACCCCTTTATCCTCTTCTGTACATCTCAGGACCACTTTCTTCTCCATGTAGTTTGGTGCCTTTAAGTTTCTGCCTTCGCTTCTCATCTACTCAGTTTTCCCAATATTTATTGCCCAATAAGCATCCAACTTTCTGATTAATGTACAACTATACAAATATATATGGAAAGAAAGACATCTTTCTATAGACCTTCTCGCAGTCTCTCTTCTTCCTTTAGATTCTGTGCACATTAATAAGAACAGTGGATCTGTTGGTGGGTTCAGAAGGAAAAATTAATTTATACATCAAAGGAAGTAAGACTCCAGGTATCCTGGGCTTCTTAAGCCTTATGGTTAGTGCCAAAGGACCTGAAATAAGCAGTAGGACTGGATTCTGCAGAAAGAAAGGGGAAATATATAAAAAAGAGCCTGAAAAAGTTGGGACTGTAAGTAGGGGATTTGCAAGTGATCCTTTTCCTTCTTCAGCCTTGCTTTTTTCCATCTATACAGGGCCCATCCTGCTCTGAGAAATGAAAATTGGGAAGGCAGGCAGGAGTTTTGTTTTCAAGCAAAATTACAGCAACAACTATTATTGCTATGAGGCTGGTGTTTGCACATCCTTTGCCCTTGTTCTTAGGAATTTTGTGTCTAAAAGACTTACAAGGTCAGGGCACTCAATACCACATCAATGCTATATTCAAAACAGTATCTGGTAAGAGGCCCTGCAGTGTTATGAATAAGTATTTCTTTGAAGACTTATATGTCATTTTTAATTGGTACTTTTTTTTTTTTTCAGATGGGATCCTAATACTCATGTAGTAACTTAAATTTTCCATGCATAAATATGAAAGGGAAGAAAAGAGGGTAAGTAAGCCTTTACCTGCATAGGTCACACAAGGGCAAACAAGCCTACAGACATTCAGGAGAGTTTCCTGTACATTGTACTTTCTAAGGTTTAGTCCCTATCCCATAAATCTGATGCAATAATGGTGGAACTGCAGAATTCTTCTATCATCCCTCAATTTCTTTTTTTTTTTTTTTAAGATTTTATTATTTCCATAGAGAGAGAAGGGGAAAGAGACAGAGAGGGAGAGAGACATCAATGTATGGTTGCCTTTCACCTGCCTCCAGCTAAGGACCTGGCTGGAGACCTGGTTTGCAACCTGGTTATGTGCCCTGACTGGGAATCGAACCAGTGACCTTTGGGTTCACAGGCCAGCACCTTATCCACTGTGGTACCAGCCAGGGCTTCATCCCTCAATTTCTAAAGGACTGAAAAGATGACACTGCTTTGGATTCCCTATAGCATCTTACTACATCCTAAAGTTCTATACCAGGTTTCAACTCTTTCAGCAGTAGAAAACGTGTTCTTCCTCCCTAACTGACACATAAGAAACTAAAGGAAAAATAAGCACTTGCCACCCAGGCTTGAAAACCAGAAAGCAATTTGAATAATTGTTTATACAATGGATAATGATGAGGAGTGATCCCACTGTTCCTTGGTTCAATTTCACCAAGGTGAATTAATTATAACTAGGGACTAATTTTCTAATTGGTTTATTTACACCTAAGGGTATTCATTAAAAGATTAAGATTGCTTTTATTTGGGAGAAAGTAAAAAATAACCTCAGCACATGACAGCTAGATTTTAGTGTCCCCAAGAAAACCTAAACAACTTTTTGCAGAATATAAACAAGAATTGGGCAAGGCTGCACTATGAGATAGTGCAACAGGGAAGAGATAAGACTGTTCTGGGATTGTGTCTGAAACCAGACAGAGACAAGGGTGTCTACAATCACGCAAATATCTGAACATCCCTTTGCACTGGTTCACATGAGTGACTACTGCTTCTTGACCAATGAACAGTGACCCCACTTTAATCCCTTTACCTCCAGATAAAAATCAAAACTACATTTTCTTTTCTTTTATTTTACTCTCTCACTTTTTGATAGCTGCTAACCCAGAACTAGACTCCCTTAAGCCCTACCTAAAATTACCTAGCACAGCCCCAAGTTTACAAGATCCCCCCAACTCTTTCTTAGCAAAATGCCCAACAGTTCTTCTATATCCTTATTCCTGGTTGTAGTAAATTAAATAAAGCTAATTTTGACCATAAATGAGTCCCTGGAAATCTTTGGTTGATGGGCTTCTTCACATAGCTAACTATCCTACATCTGAAGGATTTACTGTCTTAACCAGAAATGTTATGACAAAACTCCTCATTCCACACATTATTTGATAAAGGGTTTTGACACAGTATAGAAGACTGTACATATTTTCCAAAGATTGTCCAACAGTATCTCCATCTTACATGATCTTCTGCAATATTACCTTGCCATTTCCATCACAAAGTAAAGTCTAATCCCCACCTCCTTACATCTGGACTGACTTTACTGACTCTCTAATCATCAGTAAAATGCAACAGAAGTAATCCTGTGTGACTTTTGAGTCTATACCAAAAAAGTTTATGCAACTTTCACCTAATTCTCTTGCAGCTAAAATAAACTCTCTGGTTGATCAATCGATCCCTAGACACATCTTCTTAGAAACCAGATACCAGGCTGCAAAAAACCCAGGCCGCATGGAGAACCAGTATTTGGTGCTCCAGTTACTAGACTCTACTGAGCCCAGCCTTCAAATCCTCTCAGCCCAGGTATCAAACCATGTGACCACAGAAGCCTCTGAAATGATTCCAGCCCTTGGCCATTCCAGGCTACCTGGCTGAGACCCCACACATTGTAAAGCAGGAAGAAAAAAAAAAAAACATGCCTACTGTGTCCTGATCTATAGGATCTATGGGTATTTCTTTAAAAAAAAAAAGTTGTTTTATGCCATTAAAACATGGATCATTTATTGGTTTGGGGGTTAGGCAGGGGATAGAAGACAGGTAGGGCTCTAGGAAACTATCCATTAGAGCTTAGAGAAAAGAGAAGAAAATGTTTTCAAAGCTGGAGAAAAGGGGACCTTTGTTATGTAGAGATAGAAAGTTTTACAAAGCTACCACCTGAAATAATGTGGATGTTATCTAATGAACTGATAGGTCTAGGGCAAATTTTGGGTAAAACATCAAAAATGTCAGCTGGTTTCTCTAAGCAGTTTATTATAAGGTGCAAATAATAGAGAGGTGTTAAAAGGGGGTTATTTCATTTTCAAGAAGAATTTAGAGGTACAATACTATAAATGAGGCAGGGCTTGCTAGATTTAATAATAAAGCTGATTCTCAGTTCGAGCTCTCTAGAAAGCAAAGATTCTGAAACTTGGAAAGGGCCTCAATGCAAGATCAACTCCAGTTAGGGCTGTAAAATTCTTGTTAAGCCTCAGAAGGTGGTGTCTCAGTGAATGACTGAGCTAGATTAGGCCCTTAGGAAGTTTATGGATGTGAGTGGGAAACACTTCCTGTTAAACAATAGGGTTCCCAAGGTAGAGAAGGACCTTAGTTCTAGAGATTTGTCATTGTGGCTTTTGTCAAATGGAGTGAGCATTCATCAAGTCATATAATCTATAAAACTTTTAAGAGAGGTGCATGACTATAAGCATTGTCAGCTCAAATTGAAAGACACAGGGACAGTACAAAATGAAGAGAAGTGTTTAAACCTTCAAACTTCTGTTGGCAGGAATCAGGCTGGGAAAACTAATCAGCTACAAACATAGCCTAATTTTTTATGGGAATAAAAATTGGAGAACTCAAAGAGCAAAACTAAGAGACCAGAGTGGAGCCAAGAACCATGGAAGCAGTACCGAGCCTAAATCTAGTAACTAAAGATGTATGACGGACTAGATTTCAGAACTTCTATAAGACAAGTGAGTGCTATACACTTCCCCTAGCTTCCTCCCCACCCTCTCCTCTTTGAATGGGCATGCCTAGTGCAGTTCTATTACTGTGGCTGTCATGTGTCCTGGGTGCCAGGAATGGGGAGGGGAGCAGGTTACTTGCCTTTTCAGGTCACACATCATCAAAGGCGAAAGTACTACATGAAAGAACAAGAGCCAAGGAACCACACATGCACCTGCACTGGCTTAGATAATAAGGTCCTAGACTTTGAGCTAATGTCATAATCGGAGGAAACACCAGGGGTTGGGGAGGAGTGAGTGTGTTTTGCATGTTAGAAGAATGTGCGTTGCTAGGACAACAAGAGAGACTACGGTAGACTGTACAGTTACATTCAGTCTACCATCCCACATGCTCTTCTGTATTGTGATCTTGTCACTCATGCAACAAGAGGTAGCATCTAATCTTCCTCTTATTAAATCTTGCCCAGCCCTGATAGCTTGCCTACAACCAATAGCATGAGACAGACAGAAGTGACATTGCATAATTCCTGAAGCAAGGTCAGAAAAGGCCATTTTTCCGTGTGTCACTGAGACACACATTTTCTGGTGTATCTCAGTGAATTGACTGCCAGCCTGTGACCCAAAGGGTTGCCAGTTTGATTTCTAGTCAGGATACATACCTAGTTGTGGGCCAGGTCCCCAGTTGAGGGTGCATGAGAGGCAACCACACATTGATGTGTCTCTTCTTCTCTTTCTCCTTCCCTTCCCCTCTCTCTAAAAATAAGCAAATAACATCTTTTTTTAAAAAAAGAAAGAAAAGGCCATTGCAGCTTCCACATGGTTTTCTGGGGACACTCGCTATTTGGATGCTTTCTCTCAAAATTCAGGCACCATGATGTGGCCAGCTTGAGTCACAAATAAGTCTATGTGTAAGTGTTCTGGTTGATCATCCCAGCCGAACCCAGCCTGCAACTCATCCCATCTCAGGCATCAGACATTAAGAGAAGCAATACCCAGGTGAGTTTAGCCCAAACTGTCTGAGTCACTCTCTCCTTGGCAACTTCCTAGGCGAAACTCCAACAAACCATCTGTGCACCCTGTCTCAATTCCAGACTCACTGAATCCGTTAGCAAAATCAGGTTGGAGGCTTTGCTGCTCAGAAATAGGTAACCTGCGCAGACAATCTAGATGTGTTGTCCAACATGTTGGCCACTAGCCACAAATGGATATATATATATATATATATATATATATATATATATATATATGTTTTATGCACATGTGATTATTTAAACTGAAGTTTATATTAACTTAAATAAGTTTATTAAATAAATTTAAAATGTACTATTCAGTCACAGTAGCAAAATTTAGAGTGCTCAGAAGCTGCATGTGACTAGTGGCTGCAGTACTAAACAGCAAAACTTGAGAGCATCTTCAATACAGAAAGTGTTGGAGAACACTGGTCTAGCCAATAAGGTTGTTCTGTCATTTAACAGGGAAATGTTTTTGTGATGCTAGGCAGGTAATGTAAATGAATGAAACAGACTTGGTGTTAACAATTAAGACAACTACTGTCATGGTCAACTGAAGATTACATGCCCTGTTTCATATCTAAAACTTTAAATACCTTTGGAACAAATATAGTACATAAAATAGCTACATATGGTGCATAGTCCATTAGTTTTTGACCCTCAGTTTATGAAGTAATATATTAAATATTAGGATCATGTCTCAAAGTCCAGTAAGAATTATAAAGTTGATATAAAAACTTTATGGAATATTGAGCTGGTCTATAGGAACATTTATTAGTCCTTGTGCACTGCAGATTTACCAATAAATTCTCCTACTTTGAGGTGAACTTTTTAAATTGCAACTATCAAATGATTCTATCTAAGATCAAGATAGGGAAAAAATGGAAAATTCAACAAAAGACATTAAATTAAACATTTTTAACTCAAAGACCAAGAGGTTGTTGGAGTCGAAAGGATCTTAGAAACCTTAACTCCAATACATTAACTTTATTTATGGAAAGATGAAAGCCAGAAAAGTTACATGATTTGTCTAATATCAAACAGGCAGCTATTCACAGAACCAATAGGGGCCTTCTACCTACAAACATCTGTGAAATAAGAGGTCGCTCATCTCATAATTGCAGACTGGGTGTTTAAGTAACAGGTCATTTGCTCATGTCTATACGAATTTTCAACAGAAAGCATCTTATTAATTTTTTTTTTAAAAAAAAAAAGACTGGTTTCAAGGCCCTTAGCAGGACACTTGTAAAATACCTTGGGTCAGAGAGATTTCTGGACCCTTCAAAACTATCCAAAGCCAACCTTGAAAGACAAAAATGACCCTGAAAAAACATCAAACAGAGCTAGAGCAGATTATTCAAATGAGGTTTTAGGAAGAAAGGACACTTAAAACCACCTTGATGTTTGATGGCATTCCTCTAGTTTCCAGTATGCTCCTTGTAATTTGACTCAAAACCTTTATGTGCCTACAGACTCTTGTATTTTCCTCATGCTTCCTAAATGCAGTCACTGCTTTTAGCTCCCTCAAAAAATCTGAAATTGGCTTCACTTTTATGGGAAAGACTGATTCTCTTGTCACCATTTCCCCTATGACACAATTCTAACAGCAGAGAAACCATGGGCACAGAAAATACCTAAAAATATCAGGAAGCAAATATATGTCACATTTTCGTTGCAAGATATTTAATGCTTTCTCCTGTCCATATAAGCAAAAATAAAAAGTGTTCCTTTGGCATAGATGTTTCAAACATTAAGATGTTCACATGCTAATTAACGCTCTGTTAGGGGCTTGACCTTCAGTGATGAGGTGCTTATTAAACTGCTTTGGTTTCAGCCTCTGACTGTGATAGAACTAGATAAAAATCTTACCTAAATGCTAATAAGAAACCATTTTAGTTGAAAGCTTTGATGTTACCTGTGCACTGTGGATTGGAGAGTCTCTCTGAATACATCATTAACAAGCTGGGTTTGGTTTTTTTCACATGCTCCCCTCCATGAACTACATTGAAACTTTTGTTTTAATATCATTTCTTAACTAACTTTAAAACAGACATGACTCATTCTGTTGCACCAGCAAGCTTGTTTTGTTATTTCATTTCTTAATTTCAAATTACACACAGGCAGGTACAACTTGAGAATTTTAGGATTTAGGCTAAGTGATCAAAAAATTGGATTTTAAAAAAATACTGTGACTGAAAAATGCCAGGAGTAGATGCCCAGAATTAATAAATAATATTGAAATTTTTCAAAGGCAACCAGTAAGAAAAAATACATTGACAACCATTTACTATTAAATCATGAAGTTGTAGACACAGTAGTTCTTTTAGTTCTGAGGACTACCTACATCACAATTACACAGGTTCTTATTTTTTCAAATACAGGTTCTTGGGTTCTACCCTATATCCATTGAGTCTCTTTCCTGGAATTTGCATTTTAATAAAATCTATAATTGACTTACTATAAGGTTTTCAATACAAAAACACCTTTATAAAGGGGAATAGAGCACTATTTTCCAACCTTCTCAAGTAAACTTAACTTTGTAGCTAGGATTTGTCCTGGGGGTAGAAATTTATTTTACTATAATAATAGCTAGGAATTGGCCTATCAGATTACCATGCATAAACTAATTAACTATTATTAATAAATTCAGTTCCATTAATATCTTCAGCCATCAAATGCAATAACTTGTCCATTTCTTTAGCAATGAAAGCAAAAGTGAGCCCTGGCTGGTGTGGCTCAGTGTATAGGTACTGGCCTGGGAACCCAAGGGTCTCTGGTTCAATTCCCAGCCAGGGCACATAACCAGGTTGCAAGCCAGGTCTCCAGCCAGGTCAGTAGCTGGAGGCAGATGAAAGGAAACTAAACATTGATTTTTTTCACTCCCTTTCTTCCTCCCTCACTACCCTCCTCTCTAAAAATAATGAATACAATCTTTGAGGAAAAAAAAAAAAGCAAAGGTGGAAAAAGAATAGAAATGACTTTATTTATATATTAACAGTACCAAATGGAATTCTTCCTAGAAGAGTTTCTAAAGATGGCTTTAGGAGAATAGGCTCTATAACACAGAACTTAACTAAGTGGATTTGGGTTAACTGTACAAATGATTGTCCTGAATGACTATGTAAGATAAAAACTTATTAGTAGGGAATGAAGACATTTGAGATAGAACAGAGTGAAAAGGTGCAATGGGTTAGCCAGCCCCCTACCTTCTGGAAGTCTGCAGCGTTCAATTAAAATTCTATTGCAGTTGTGAATGACATGCTTTATTCATGTGCTTCCAGCAAATGTTTGCTCTTGACAATCCTAGTACAATTTACTGAATGGGAAGCTTGTACACAAAAAAATGTACTGTTTCACAAAGGGCTGGTTTTGAGTTTCTAGAGACCATCATTGCTAACTTCCCTGGCCTGGAGAAGCATTCTTGCTATCACCTACAAAAATGGGGAAGTATTTCAAAATAAATATCAACACAAATATTGTCAATGAATCATTGGGAACAATTATATGTACCAGCATAGTTCTTTTAGAAGGTAGTTAACTAAGTTAACTTTACATGTATGCCAAGAAGGAATGAAATAAACAGGTTGCGTTAATATTATAATGTGATTTTAATAGTCAGTAAGAACTTAGAAAATATTTGCCTCATCAACTTCAGTTCACAACTACAAGTCATCGCTTACAATCATTAAAAGCACACAAGTACATCATGCAAAATTAGACTGACATTAACTGAGATGAAATTATGACCATTCATTTTGTTTTTTATCGATTAGCATTGAAAACCTTCATCTTTCTCAGTCAGATACAGTTAGTTGTGACTGGAAAGGGACACGAGGCTAGGAGTAGCTGGCTGATCTAAATGGGTAATTCTTGATTTAACAGAACTGTGAATTACTGTGGTTTATCACCCTCAGCAGGCTTTAAAGCAGGACAGTCTTCATGGAGGAAAATTTGCCTCTCACATTACTGATTTTTTTCCTGGGTTAAGCTGAAAGTGGAAAAAGAAAAGCAGATACCCTGTCATTATGTCTTGAGCTGGCCAAATTTTCCCATTATTGAGAGAATTAGTCCTGCGAGAGTTCTGAAAACCCTTTCTAATAGCAGAACCACAGCTGCTCATCCCACGTGACAAAGCACAGTCAGGTCCCCGAGTTGCCCCCTGGTCTTCCAGCACAGTTCTACGGACAACAAGGCCTCATTTTCTAATTTAAACCTCAAACGTGGCATGCTCCATTGGACAATGGGGGCCACACCAATTGTTCTTAATAATCCCAGAGTCAACCTCTGGGTCAGGGAGGAATCGGACATTAACATGAAATGAGCACGTGGTTCGGAGCCCCATCAGTTCCCACTAAGGGGCAGAACATTATCACACCTTGGCAATTCCTCCTGCCTCCATAGGACTTGATCTCCTCTTCCAAGAATAAATTCTTATCACCTGGAGGAAAAAGGGTTTTTCGTTTGTTTATTTGTTTTTAAAATTTTTATTTATTATTTTTAGAGAGAGGCAGAGAGGGAGAGAGACGTCAGTATATGGTTGCCTTTTACCTGCCTCCAGCTACAGACCCAGCTGGAGACCTGGCTTGTAACCTGGTTATGTGCCCTGGCTGGGGAATTGAACCAGCAACCTTTGGGTTTGCAGGCCAGTGCCTTATCCACTGTGCCACCAGCCAGGGCAGTAAAAAGGTTTTTAAGGCATAGGCTGCTTATTGAAGAGTAACACTACAGGAACAAAATGGTTCCATGTCTAAAATTTAGAGATGCTTAAAAATGTTCAAAGCTCAGCGACTCGAATCATTCCAAGTCTTATACACATAACATATATGAAACTGCTTAACACTGACTTCTTTCCCATAGTAATATGCTAGTCCATTAACCATCCTTGCACATTTAACTTATTAACATAAGTTAAAATTATGTTGCTACTCAATCAATGCAATTGTTTTTATAAAATTTAACATTAAAAAAGCACTATTGATAATAGACAAAAGAAAGAAACAACCTGAATGGCCATTAATGGATATATATCCATAGAATGTGATGTCATTCAGTCATACAAAGGAATGAAGTATTATACATGTTACAACATGGGTGAACCTCAAAAACATTTGCTAAGTAAAAAAAGCCAGCCAAAAAAAGGTCATATATTGTATGATTCTATTCATATGAAACAACCTGAATAGGTAAGTTCATGAAAATAGAAAGTATGTTAGTGGTTTTCAGGTGCTGGTAGAGGAGAGAATGGGGAGTGAATGCTTAATAGGTAGTGTTTCCTTTACAGGTGATGAAAACACTGTATTTTGGAGCTAGATGGAAGTAATTTTTTTGCACAACATCGCGAATGAACTCAGTGCCACTGAATTGCCACCAATTAACACTTATAAATGGTTGATTTGTGGTAGGAGATTGTTTTGCAAATGAAGTTAAGACTATTTCCATCTCCAACTGATTCTAGAGGAAGGTAAGCCAAAAATAATCATATTTTTATTAATTGGGAGATTATTTCTGGCTACTAAAGTAGAGACATTAATTACTGAGAATTAATTACTAAACTTTTATTTCCAAAACTGAAAACTTAACAGACACTATGGTGTTAATGGAATGGACATAGATTTGGACTCGGAGTACCTATGTGGTCCTAAAATCTACTTACTAACCAATGAGTAACCTAAGAAATTCTGCAAAATAACAATGAAGGGGTGCAGTAAGGGCTAAATAAGATCTTTCCTATGGAAGAATTTGAAATCAGTTTAAGTATATCTTATCAAATCTACTGGGATTTACAATAGAAAGCAGGGTAGATTAATACAAGGGAGGAAAACAATATATTAGAAGAATTTAAACTTAGGCATTTCTTAATTTGACAAATATTTCTTCCATTATAAAAAGCCAACACCCTTGCATTGTTATCAAAAATAAGATTGCTTTCAGGAAGATTGAGTCTTCCTGAAAGTCTCTGTCTCCTGAAGCCTGAGTTCAGCTGAGACCTCTCAGAGGTCCCTCCATCCAGGATTCTCCTACCTCAGTATGTGACAGACGGCCCAGAAGCATCTGTTCCTCAGCTTCTGAAACCCTTAATTCCAAAGGAGCCCTTTTGAAAGATCAGGGCAGACATTTAATCATCATGGTTTTCATTTAATGGTGGAAAAGCACCTCAGTTTCTACAGTTAGCAGGTCTTGTCAAACACTGTTAAGAAAGAACCCTTTTCTTTTGAGGCCAAGATGAAACAAGAAGAAATGTCCCCTAACTCTTAAAGAAGTAAGAAATGTGTACATATAGTTAACAGTCGCAGTCTCAGAATAAACAGCAAGTCTATTGGAGCAATGGTCAAGAGACAGACTGACTTTATTTTATGTGCCTTACCCTGCTCTGGACAGAAGACAAGCTGGAAAAAATAAACAGGTCATTGGATGTTACTCTTTTATATAACAGATTGTAAGTTTGCCTATATTTTTTAGAATTTAAGCTCTGAGAAGAGTGGTGTTTATGTTTGTTTGTTCTTGGTTCCAGAATATAACCTCAAGCTTTTTTTTTCCATGTACATATGAGCCGATAAAATATGTCTTATTTATGTATCATTAGCCTTTCAAAAACGAGGATTGATTATTTTATACTCTCTTTTTATGAATTATGTATTGGCAAGGTTGTCAAGGTAAAACTAAAGTAAATAATTCTGTCAATTAATTGCTTAATAATCAACTACAGAGCAGCTGCCATTTGCCTTACCAGGCCCTCTGCTGCAGGCCCCATGTCCTTCCATACATTGCAGGCCTCATGTTCTTCGATCCCTTTGTAATTCCTTTGATGTCAGTACTATTATTGTACTTGCCAAGATGGCCTTAATGTGCGCTTGAAATTGACTAAAACTTAGACAGGTTTCTTTCTGACTCTAGGTCCCTGACCTCCCTTTTTTTCAAAGCATTTACTTTAGACATCTTGTTATCCTGAATTCTTTCTCTCCCCTTGGAGATGTAAAGCTTCCCTCCAGGATCTGGGAGCCATTCCTTTGAAGTGTAGTATCATCAATAGAGAGCACCCCTCCCCGGTCTCTGAGGGAGGGTAGGAACCTACTTCAACAAGTGTGCCAATTAGCAAATACAGAGGCCTCATCACCTTAACCAACCCACCCCTTTCAAGTCCTTCAGTCCGTACCCATCTGCTCATCCCAGCACTGAAAACCTTTCCCCTGCTTCATCTCAGCAGAGTGGAGTTCAATCTCTCTCCCCTATTGCAGTGGCCTCAAAGGAAGTTTCCTCTGCCTGTTTAATTCTGCTCAGTACATTTTTTCTTTGACAGTTCAGGTAAAGAAACTGACTTGTGTAAAGTTTAATTTTTTAACTTGCTCCACACCACTCCCTTGGCTGTGGGGCTGAAACTCAACCTTCGTTATGGTAAGAGCCCAAAAAGATGCCAGAGGGAAGTCCCGGAGCCCTCTGCCCTTCACAGGGGAACTGATGAAAACCAAAGACATGCTGCAAGAGACAGCGCCACCTGTTTCTACCCTGATGCCCTCTGATGCATGATGTATAACTGTGAGTTCACCTGCCCCTCTAGGCTCCTATGTGCTGTACGTGCCATGTGCAGACGTGAAGAGGACATGGGGCACTCTTGCCTTCCTTACTGGGTCCTCCCAGAGCCTTAAAGGCGGCAGCCTCACCTAAGCCCCTGTTTCTGAGAGCGGCAGCCCCAAAAGGCCCAGGGGGCCTCTTTGGAAGCCAGAAGCCCACTCACAGCTCAAACATGGAAGCAGGGGTTGGCCTCCCGGAAGAGCAGGACCTGTCCTCCACTTGGTTATCCCCATGGCCCTGACTCAAGAAGGAACCTCTCCCTCTCCCCCTCTGTCTTTCTCTCTTCTCTCCTTCCCTCCTTCTTCTCTTTTCTCTCTTCAATCTTTTTTTCTTCTTTCTATCTTTCTCCCTCTCCCTCTACTTCTCTCTCTCCCTCTCCCTCTCTCTCCCATATATACACACAGTTTAATTCCACAACCTCAAAGAGGCTCTTCCATCCTCAACATCCATGCATGCACTTGCAATCTTCTGACCATCTACCGACAGTGTCTGAATTCTTAATGAATGAGCACATTCTCAACCTCAGAAGAAATAAGGTATGTTGTAGGTGGGATGGATTTGGATAAAACTTTTTAATACTTTAGACTATTTTCCCAAATGCCAAAGCCTCTACCCAGACACTCCTCAGCTGTGAACCCAGGTCCCTCCAGGCAGTACAGACTGCTAGATGTTTCTCCCACCACACCCAACTCTGATCCCCCAACCTCACAGGTGATTCACCATCTCAAGCAGCAGAATTTTCAGAATGCTTCTATTAAAAAGTCCAGAATCTTCCCAGTTTATTTTGTCTAAGCTATAGCTTGTCATATCTATATATACATATACATATATATATATATATGTAACACACACATATATATGTAAAACACACACATATACTGTATGTGTATATATGTGTGCATGTATATATGTATATATGTATATATACATGTGTGTATGTATGCATACATATATGTGTGTATGTGCTTATATATATTAAAATTTTTTAATGAAATCCCATCATCTCAGATCTCAGTGCAGTCTCCATAAAGGCTTCAGCCTAAAATGACTGCAAAATCTGGTCACCATTAAAAAGTACAAGCCAGGCAAAACTTTGTATGGTCCCAGAGTGCCATCTAGGGTCTCAAAGTTGAAGTGACTTTTTTTTTTTTTTTTTATCAAAAAGCCATGGAGGTTTCCAGGGCACATCTGTTCATTCTCTTCCCAGAGTGGTCAAGTCCTCTGGTCACAACATCCACATACATGGCCAGCTAAGGAGAATGGGAAAACCTTAGAAGTTTTAAGATATAAAAGGAAATACTTTAACTACATATTAAAAGGATCCCACTTGCTACTTGTGTAGAAAACAGCCCTAAGAGTGCAAGCAAGATACTGGAGCAAGTCCAGCAAAAGCTACTTACAGGTTCCAGTAGGGTAGAGGTGGTGACATTCTGGATATATTTTGAAGAAGAGTGACAGCATTTGCTGAAGGGCTTGATGTGACGTGAGAGAAAGAGAGAAATCAAAGACAACCCCAAAGTTTTTAACCTGAGCAGTTAAAAGAATTGTGTTGTCATTTACTAAATTGGGACAGACTGAGTGGATCTCAGTCTAAAGTAATCCTGTAACTGTGGAAATAAAATCCTGTTCTTGTGGGCTTGGACTCCATCAGTAACTGAAGGCACCTCTTCGTATCATGAGGGCTGATTGTTGTAGGGAAGATGTGTGACCCTGTGCAGATGTGTCCATGGCAACCCATCAGTACCATCAAACATACTCAAGAGCTTAGATTTTTCTATAGCACCTGCTCAGAAAAACATACATGAGTGACTTTACAAAGATTTGTCCAACAAAATCAGCCCAGACCATAGCCCAATAGCTTAGCCCAGTTCTCCGATTGCAAGTGATTAAATGAAAACTCAACAAAAACACAAATCCCAATAATCTAATTCCTAACAGCCTCTGTATGAACTTCAGCTAGCATCCATGCAGCTGGTTGATGGCCACATGGATAATGGGTCAGTTTTTGTCAGATTCTCATCCAGGATGCATTCAACAACTCTTAAGTGCTCCAGATAATTTCAGGACAATTAGATCCCCCTCCTCTCCACCTGACGTGTGATTACAATCTCCTGCAGCAGAGGCAGCATTGGCAATGACAAGACAAATAAATAGTTGCCCTTCTTCTAAGGTTTATCACTCTGTTTAAGGCTTAGCTGCTCTTACTTAATAGATGAACCAAGAGGTGGGTTACATGTATTTCCCCTACAACTGCTGTCCAAATAGCTCACTCAGCTTCATGTGTTCCAGAGGCACCAGAGCACGTGCCATATTTGCAGGTGAAATAAGTTCAGATGTTCATCTGTTGTGATATTTATTAAGAACCTATATTATGTGCCTAACACTGCACTAGATTCTCAGGTGAGATGATAAGACAGTCAGTCAGTCTCTCTTTCAAGGAACCTGATGGAAGAAAAAGCCAAAATGAGAGATAAACAGATCTTTAAACCTTTGTAATAAGATTTTGTTTGTGAGATTATGTGAAGAAATATGTGCTTCATACTCTGCTTGGAACATAAACACTCACTAAAATTTCATTTTACCCCAAATTTCAATTCAGCATACTTTGCCAAAATCAGGAAGAAGACAAAAGGGGGCCTCCTCCTACCATCCCCACTTCCCTCCATGTAACTCATTCTCCCCATAACCCTGGGTTTTGAATCCTCCATTGCTCTCTCTCCTATATCCAATCAGCTGTCTGGTCCTCTCACCTATCTCTAAAATGCCCCCTACATCTCTTTTCACCTGTCGTTGCTTAATACCCATTACCTTTTATCTTTCCAACATTTTAAAAATATTTTATTGTTGTTCAGTTATAGTTGTCCCAATTTTCCCCCTTTGCCCTCCTCCAACCAGTCTACCCCGCTACTCCCTACCCCAGCCAATCCCCATATGTTGTCCATGCCCATGGATCATTCATACATGTTCTTTAACTGGTCCCTTCCCCTTCTTTCCACCATTATCTTCCTACCCCTTCCACTCTGGTTGCTGTCAGACTGTTCCATGTTTCCTTGCCTCAGGTTCTATTGTACTTGTGAGTTTGTTTTTGTTCACTAGGTTCAACTGTAATACATTTACAGTGGAATACTATGCAGCAGAAAGAAAGAAAGAAAGAAAGAGAGAGAGAGAGAGAGAGAGAGAGAGAGAGAGAGAGAAAGAAAACTCCTACCTTTCTTAAAAGCATGGATGGAACTGGAAAATATTACTCAAAGTGAAATAAGCCAGGCGGCAGAAGACAAATACTATATGATCTCACCTATCCTGCTGACATTTCAGGCCCCGGCACTGCCGCAAAGTCTTCAGTCTCTTGACCACGGCATTACTGACCTCTTGCATCAGTTCAACCGGGTTCTCACCAGTCCCGAAGTTCCCTCCACTTTGCCATGGCCAAGATTCCTTGTCCTGCTATCTTTACCAGTAGGGGTTCTCATCCTTTTGAAAGCTTGTGTTCTCCATGAAAACTTTTATTTATTTCCCAAAGTGGATGTGGTGCTTTTGTTCTTTGAACCTGCCGAGAATGTTCTTCATATGCTGTTTTATTACCTCATGTCCTACAGTTATAAAATTCTGTTTCATCTCCTCCCCACCAGCTTGTACATTTCCTCGGGGTCCATCCTATGCTTCATTTATAAGAAAAAGTAGAGCAGTGATTAACAGCATGGGCTTCAGATTCACATTGTCTGGGTTTCAGTTTTGGCTCTGTCACTTGCTAGCTGAGTGAAATCTGTCAACTTACATCCCTTGTACCTCATTTCTTCATCTGTACATTTGCCGTATTTGAAAGAATTAATGCATAGAAAACTGAGGCTAGCACCCAGCCCAGAGAAAAACAGACTATGAAAGTAGGATTTCCCTTTCTCAGTGTTAGTTGACACCTAAGGAAAATAGGTGCCATATTCCATAGATGACACACCACACAGAACTCCAGAAAGGTCATGGGAGACAATAACCATCCACTTCCAGCTATCGAGATGTTTGGAGAAATTTAAAAGGAAGGACATGAATACAGAGAGATCTTTAAATAGATAGGTGGTACGTCTGCTGCGGGATGCTCCAGGGTGACCACTCAGGAAGCTCATGTGTCCCTCCCACTTGGAGAACACAGTGGGTTGGTGGAAGTCACCAGTCTGAGAAATTGGAAGCCTAGCCTTGGAACTCGTGAGCTGATGACAGGGGAAGCAAAGGAGAAGAGGCTGCATCAGTTTGTCAGCAGTTTCAGCATTTCTGAGGACAGAGAAGGGTGCTTCTTTAAATGAGAAGTGGGTCAAGAGGGAGGGAAGGAGCACAAGAACACCACCCAGCATTGGACTGACTTCAGGCCTGCCTGAGAGGGACACTTGAAGGAGACAGAAGGAAGCACTGGGTGATCAGGCACTGAGGAAGGATTAGCAGCAGGCTATGAAATGCATCACCCCCACCAAGGGAACTACTGGCATGTGGCCTCAGTTGCTGCAAGTGGGATGGTGGGGTCCAGAAATCACAATTAGCAAGATGGGTGAAAGCAAAAGAGAAGAATTAGCCCTGGCTAGCATGGCTCAGTGGATTAAGCACTAGCCTGCAAACCAAAGGGGTGCTGGTTCCATTCCCAGTCAGGGCACATGCCTGGGTTGCGGGCCAAGTCCCCAGTTGATTTTTCCCTCCCTCACTTTCTCTCTCCCTTTCTCTCTCTCTCTCTCTCTCTCTCTCTCTGCCCCTCCCTCTCTCAATAAATAATCTCTAACTGCATATTTCCCCTCTCTGTCAGGCCTAAGCTGAGGGAAGAAGAGATGCCTCAATGTTGTTAAGTTCAACATTTTTACTACAACATAGGAATGGGCATTTTAATTATTTGTCTTACCTAAACATAAAGAATGACTTAGGGGGCTAGACAAAAGCAAATGCCAGGGTGCTTTATAATTGCATCTCGTGTGTTGTGCTCGTTCAAGGTTACAATTAAATAAGTAAGCTGTGTTACTTATTTATATATTTATAACAC
This sequence comes from Noctilio leporinus, assembly GCA_004026585.1. Classification (NCBI taxonomy): domain Eukaryota; kingdom Metazoa; phylum Chordata; class Mammalia; order Chiroptera; family Noctilionidae; genus Noctilio; species Noctilio leporinus. The sequence goes on from PVIW01001578.1 coordinate 64,941, forward strand.
GGTCAAGAAGCCGTGTTAGCGATTTGTATCACTTTTGTTCCTTTGTGTGTTTTAGAATATCCACAGGAGGTGCTCCTTTATTTACTTCAAACAGTTGCAGAGCAACTGCCATGGGCCATCTGACGGCCAGAAAGGCCAGAAACGTGGGAGTGTCAGGTGATGATGATGCAGCCGTATCACTAAAGGCTAATGAATTTCTAATGGGTAACTAGAAAAATGAAAATAGAGAGCAGGAAGTACTCCGTAGAGCTGCACAAAGTGCCACTGGTATAGAAGAAATGAATGACGCCTAGGAGTTGGGGGTGGTATAGTATCGGAAACCACGGAGCTGCTCAAGAGGCAGCTGGGTGGTGCCACCTTTCGGGCACCCAGAAATACTCCCTCACTGAATCACCTAAAATGCAACACAGAGTCATTTATCATTTCATCCTAAGGGTCTGGCACTCATTCAATTGTAAATACCTCTGCAGAAGGAGTAGCTTTTAACAGGTACACTTACATGTTAGCCTGAAGGAAGTGTTGCACTGCTTCCCAAGGACAGGCTTTGATACAGCCAATGGCAGAAACGCATGAGATCTCAAGGTAGCAAGGAAAGAAAAAGCACTTTTCCCAAGTTCTCCAGAAAACAGCCTCTTCAACTCTGAGGCATGCGTGCAGGAGGTTCCTCAGGGTTGCTTTGGGGAACAAGAGCTGCAAGGATGAGAGATGCAGTCACTGGGTGGGGCTGCCTCTAGCAGTTGAGGGACAAAGGGGTGCAGGCTCAGCAAGGCAGCTGCCTTCAGCCCCTGGCTACTCCTGGAGAAGGACTGGGCTATGAGCCTTGAGCCTTCATCAACAAGCTGGGGGCAGGAGTGCCTCTGCCTTGGGGTTCACCGCAGCACCACTGACGCCCGTAGGAAATAGAGCAAGTCTGCCATAGAACGTAAGCTGCCCCCATCCCATCATTCAGCCCCACTCTAATCATGGATTTCTCCCCTCATTTGAAGTCCTGCAACCATGCTGTCTATTGCTAGTTTCTCCCAGCTCCTGAGTGCTCCAGCATTTCCTCATGAAAACAAGAAATGTCACTGACGTTTCTTAGAAGTAACCATACTGCCTCAGTTTTCCCCGAGGAGATCAGGAGACCAAAATGGAAATGAGTCAGAGATTAAAGGAAGCATGAAGTTTACTGGTCCCTCAGCTCAGAAGTATTCTTCTGAGGACAGACTCACAACAGGCCGAGGCCTGAGGGTGCTCAAAGAATCCCTCGTGTTCCTCACCAGCCTGCCTTTGGGAGCTTATTTCTGATCCTGTAAATCTCTGGAAGTCACCAAGGAGCTTTATTGGCCATAAATTCCCATTGTACATTTTGCAGTTCTCTAAGTACTGGAACAGTCCTTCACGGGCAAAAGAGAATGCCTACATCCATTTATTTGCCAAACATTTCCTCTGTGCCTATTCTATGCCAGAAAATGTGGTTTGCACTTGGGATAAAAAGTCAGCAAGACATAACAGCTGCTCTCTAGGACCTCAAAACACTCATGGAAAAGGTATAGATGGGACTTAATACCAGCAAGCCAGACACTACCACCTTGATAGACAGGAATCTATGCAACAGTCCCAAGCAATCTATCTTTCCAACGATGCACTGAACTCTGCCAACTTATGCCAACATCCCTTGCCAACATCTCAACAGGAAATACTATCACCAAGCAGTGATGTGACTCCTCTGAAATTGGGCAGTGTTTAAACTTCTCTGTGTTAGCAGGGAGCTCTTTATCTTTCCTGCCATTGCCTCTACAATGGTGAGTTTCCATTCCCCACACTATCAAGTAAATTGTACCTTCACACCAGGCCTTCTCTTCCAAGGGTGAGGTTAAGTGGTTGGAGTCTGCTCCACTTGAAACGAACACACTGAGATTTGGCAGTATCAGACCAGAAATACTGCCTTGCCTCAAACTCTGGTTCCCCAGAACAAGAAATCAGAATTGACAGCTGCTTGTGCACCTTCCCAATTTCTCAATCAACAATTATTCTATAGCTCCAAACAATACAATTAATGTAGGTCATAGAAAATGTAATTTTGCACTAATTCAAATCACCCACTTTGGATATTTAAATTATTAAAACCCCTCATCTACCATAAAAGGGAATTTTTGAAGCTCTTATTTTTTTTTTTTTTCAAGATTGACAAAGAAATTGCTGAATAGCTTCTGTAAGGTAAGCCTATCAATTATTCAACACTACAAGTGTGGAGGGGTGTTAGTCTGTGCATGTACTGTGTCAGGTTCACAGGGGGAAAGAAGACCAGATGGCCCAGATGATGCCGATAATGGAAGACCTAGGAGACCAGGATAAATGATTTGTACTTGATCCTCTAGGAGGTGAAGAGCTAATAGGCTGTCTGAGCAAGCAAAAGGCTTGATGAAAGAAGCATTTTTGGAGAGAGCAAACCAGAGAAGAGTGTACAGGATAAATTACAGTGAAGTCTGGACAAAGAGTCCAGACGATGCCTCTTTCCAGAGGACAAAGATGGTGGTATGTAAAAAGAGAAAAAAAAGGGTAAAAATGTCTTTGGATTCTAATTTTTTCCTAAAACATTTTTACCTGTGCCAGGTCTTGTGTTGTGGCAGATCGGAGTTACAGGTTTGGAATTCCAGGAGACCATCTCTGGGCTGGTGGTGAAGAAAAACCTGCATGGAGCCTTCAGGACATTTGGCATGCTTTATTAGAAGCAGACCTGGGAGCCAGGCAGCTGGTGGGGGCATTGGCAGGCCTAAGCACAGGTTTCTACCCCCAGGCAGCTGCAGCAAACCTAGCTTAGAGCAGAGGCTTTTTCTATGTACACCTGTGGAACAAAGCAGCAGCTTTTCTCAGAGGCAACGTCTGCCTATTCAGAGTTGCTATACTGCTTGCCCTGAGTGTCCATGGGAACAAGATTAGTTCCCAGGCTACTCCATGGGAATGAGGTTAGCGCCAAGGCCAGCCAGTTGGCAGACTCCAGCGGAAGGGCCAGCCATATCCGCACAGAGAGGAATCAGGGACCAGCTCCCCTGACCTAACAACCTGCTCTATCTCTTATTAGCTGGATTGCCTTGAGGAAGCTAATTAGCCTCTCTAGCCCTCAGTTTCTTAAACTATAAAATGAGGATACTAATAGTACCTACTACACAGGTAATTGTATTACTATTGTGGTTTTAAGTGAGGAAATATATTGATAGAGAGAAGAATAGCAGAATGCCTGCCACATAGTAAGTGCTCAGTGAAATACAGCTAATATTATTTTAATCAGAATACAAATGAGATAATAGTTTTTCCCTTTTGGAAAAAGCCTTTAGTATCCTCCACATGTTAAAAAATTCTAGATGTATTTTAAAGGAATGTATTTCTACCTATCAAACATTTCCAGAAGATGTACAAGAAATGTTAACAGTGATTATATGGGGGTTGGGGGAAGGGGAGGAGAAGATGGGAATAGGAAGAAAAAATAGTTTTTACTCTACATTCTTTAGGATTGGTGGAATATTTTTTACCTATTAAAAAAAATAATCATAAAGGAATAACCCATGGCCACATAAGAAATGAATTAATATGATAGCTAGGTGCTTACATAGGGTGAAAATAATAACCATAAAAATAACATGTACTAAATAAACACTTATGGGCTTGGTGCTGTTCTAAGCTCTTTTGGGTAAACTCACTTGATGAATCCCCACAATGCCGTATGAGGTTAATATGATCAGTCTTCTCAAGTACAGATGATGTGTTATTAACATCCCCAAGTTACAGATAAGGCACAACAAGTTTTGATAACTCACTAGAAGTCACCAAACTAACTAGTAGTCCAACTACAAGTGCACCCCAGGCAGTCTGACTCCACAGACTGACATACACATCAGCTGAAAAGACTTTTTAAAGTAACCGTATAGACTAAGGAGACATGATGATCAAATACAATGTCGCATCTTAGATTAGATCCTGGAACAGAAACGGTCCTGAAAAATGGAAGAAATCCAAGTAAAGCCTATATTTACAATAGTTCGTTTTGATAAATGTGGTCGTAGAAGATGTTCACATTAGGAGAGACTAAGTGAAGGAGAACTCTACTATCTGTGCAACTTCTCTGCAGATTTAAAATTATCTTAAAATTTAAAATATATATATTGTAAGTCTCCACATGATCACAGCTACCAAGAATGAGTGCCATTTCGGAAATGCTCACTTGTTTTCAAATTCTGGTCTTTTTCCATACTGGATCAATTCAGCCCAACCTCATGGCCCAGTGACCTCCCACATCTGAACAACCTGTTCATAACTGATATTTTAAAGGAATCAATGGAGTGAAGCCATTTTGCAGGAGAAGAATAAAAATCTATTTTTTGAAAGATTTTATTTATTTTTAGAGAAAGGAGAAGGGAGGGAGAAAGAGGGAAAGAAACATCGTGCGAAAGAAACATCAATTGGTTGCCTCTTACGTGGCCCCAATCAGGGACCTGGCCCTCAGCCTAGGCATGTGCCCTGACTAGGAACCAAACCTGTGACCTTTCAGTTTGCAGGACAATGCCCAACCCATTGAGCCACACTAGTCAGGGCTAATTATGTTTTGAAATAATAAATATCTCTAGTGCCAGAACATGCTGAAACTATTCATCGTCCTCATCCAAATTAAATGTCAGAATACAAACAGAGTAAACAGTATTTTCCTGGTTCTTCCAGGATGTTCTGATTCCTTTGTGGATGTGTCTTCTCTGCACCTGCTAACTGAATTTTTGAATATCTGAGGGTGCAGCTAAAGCCAGAGCTACTGATCAGTGAAATTGGGTGCAACTGGGTGGAAGAGCTATCCCGCTGAGACTCCTGCAAAAGGCAACATCACTCAAAATGTGGAGGATCCTGCTGTTAAAACATTTCATTACTTGGAGGCCTGAATGCATGAGGCTCAAGGGAAAGGTTATTTGAGGAGCCCTATGAAACTTCTTCGTGATGTTGGGTCCAATGCTCTTCGGTAAAATAAGGCAAGAGTTCGGAAGAAGAGTGGCCTAACTATGGAACTGGACATTGTTTGTCAAGATGTTGCCCATCAAAACCCACTCTCTAGGAAACAAAACTTTGAAGTGTTTTTTACTTGCCTGTAGAGAAGTATCTAATTTCACAATGTCGTATTCAACCAGCATCATAAGCAAACACGCAAAGCAAAGCAAATGTTAAAATGTGTGAATAACCCAAAGGTGGCAAACTACTCTAACATTCAGCTGGGGTTGATGAAGCATTGAATGCATAGGATTTATCCTCAGCTTTCTACCGCCTGGGATGTACTCTAGAGATTGTAAAAGCCTCTAGGAAAAAGTGCTGATCCACTTACTCCTGCTTTTGCTTTCAATTCGAGATAGTTAAAGGCATATGTTGTGGTTCAGTCTCAGAAAGCTCCGTGAAAACTACTGCTGCCAAGTACAATATTTTTTATGTGAAACCACACACCACTTTTTTGGAAACTGTAGGTCAGTTATGAAAAGGTTTTCTTTTTTATTTTTAAGACTTTATTGTTTTAGACAGAAAGGAAGGGAGAGAGGCAGAGAGGGAGAGAGACATCAATGTATGGTTGCCTTTCACCTGCCTCCAGCTACAGACCTGGCTGGAGACCTGGCTTGCAACCTGGTTATGTGCCCTGGTTGGGAATCAAACCAGTGACCTTTGGGTTCACAGGCAGGTGCCTATTCAGTGTGCCACCAGCCAGGGCTGAAAAGGTTTTCAATTGGGTTCCCTCAAAACAGACCCTGAGATGAAAAGAACCCATGTGCAAACAAGGCACCTGAAAAGTGCCACCAATGGTAACCAAGAAGCACAAGAGAGCAGAAACCAAGCAAGGATGGGATTTGAGGCAAAGTCCCCCAGAGGGTAGCTTCATCCTGATTCTGAGGGGAACTCAGAAGGGTAGCTATACCCCAGAATGTTCCTGATTCCAGGCAAGGTTGGTATTGACTAGGCACCTGTCAGTAATGGGCCAAAGCACACCCTGGGTAGATGTAAATTCCCGGGCATTTCTGATGCTCAGCCAAAGCGTGTCCAGTCCTGGAGGGCAGGCCTCCTCACAGAACCGCGGGTATGGACGAGAGAAGCAAGAGCACGCAGAAGCCAGGACAGGATAAGAGGGGACAAGAGGTTGTGGCAGGGTTGACAGAGCACCTACATGGCTGTTGCCGTTAAGGAATTTGGTATTCCTATGCCACAGGTTACAAACTACTGAAAAACTTCGTTCAGTATAGCAAGACTCTCACTAGACACCTGCGTGTAGTTTGAAATCCCTAGTTTCTTACCAGAATAAAATAAACATCAGTGTTGCTTTCCCATTGTTTCCAGTTGCCGCTACTTCCATTTTGAATAATAAAGTATTGTTGAGAACATGTATTGTATGCTTGTCATGTGCTAAGAAAGTAGATCTTGAAAGATTTCGCCACCAAAAAAAAAAAAAAAGGTTAAAAGGTAAACTGTCAGATGGCTGTTAGTTAACCTTATTATAGTAATCATTTCATAACATAGACATACAGATATCAAATCATTACATTGCCTGCATTAAACTTACACAATGTTATTTGTCAATTATACCTCAATAAAGCTGGGGGGTGGGGGGATTTAAATTAAATAAATAAATTATAAATTATTATTCCTTTTGCATCATAATTATCAATTTAGTTTGGAGTGAGTTATTTGGCTAACTCTATGGTACATACCAAAGTGTGTTTGCATCAATAATACTTTGGACTATAATTTTCCAGTATCAAGACTATTGTGAATTATGCATGTATGAGGAAGAAGCATATAAATTATCACACGCCTATTGCTAAAGCACATGTAAGTATGTATAATCCCACAAAAATGTACTTGTTCAATGGTGCATCAATATCACCTTTTTCCAAAAGTGGAACTGGGACAAGGAAGTGGTAGGGGGTGTGGGGGATGGGAGTCCAGGGTCTGTTGGTCCTCAAATATTTGACATCCATTTTTGAAAGGGACAATCTTGAACCTTTGTGAATCAAGCTACCAATTATACCATCCTCTCTATATGAAGGAAAGACCATCCATTCTGTCAAGAAATCCTTGCTTTAGAAAGGAAAAAACTGGATTTTGATAGAATATCACAGAATACTCACTCCCCCACAAAAAAATATATATATTAATATTTCTGGTTTCTTCTCTACAATTTTGTCTGCTCAAACTAAATGAAAAATATACTTGTGAAAAATTTCTAAACAACTAGATAATATCACCCTCACACCACCAAAAATATTTGAAACTATTATTTTCTATACCAATAATTTAAAATGGGAAAGTGGAAGAAATTTAAGGCATTATCTATTTTGACATCTCTTTCTTTATCAGTGGGAAAATAGAGACTTTGGACGTTGTGACTGGTCCCTAATATAGTTTGACTTATTTCCAAGCCAATGATTCCTACATTATGACAACCAAAATTATGCAAGTAATTGCACCTTGCCAAAGTCACAATTAATAATCAAAGAGAAACATACAACACTTAGCAAGTCAACTTGAATATCTTGGTTGTATCTCCATGAAATAATTCTACAGGAGAGCTGAGGTTAAAGAACTCTATTTGCAAGTCCTTAGCATTGTAATTAAAATAAATGCTTATCAAATAGGGAGTTTCCAGCATAATTTTCCACTTGCATTCCCACCATTAAGTTAAATTTACCAACTGCACCTGCTGTCTCATTCACTGCTGGCACTTCTTTTAAATAGGAACTATTTCTGCCCTTCACTTCTTCCTCAGGATTTTTGTTAATGGACCAGAAAGTGAGAAGTACAACATAATAACCCAGAAATTAAAATTTAAAAATCAAATGTTTGGAAGTTTTTTTCACTATCTTTCCCTAAGGAAATTTGATAAGTTAGGATTTGTAAGTTTCTGATGTGTTCCAGGCCATGACAATTTATTTAAGCAACTTTTGACCATCTGCTACCTACATAGTCTCTTGACCATCAAGTCAGTTCTGGAGCCCCAACTCAACTAATGACAAGGTCACAGCCTCTAAATTCATCTTATTCTTCATGACCCATGCACTTTGAGGAGTTGGTTTTCCTTGTAAAGTCCGTCCTCTGGAGACCCTAGGTATGCTCACCTCTTTGCATTACAGGGTCTTAGAAATGTCCAATTAAATGACCAGAGCCAATATGAGATGCTGATGTCTGATAGTCAGGCATTTCTTTGTTAAAATTTCAAATGTGCCAATGGTTTTCCATGTAACCCTTGTTAGTTTTTTCATCTATAAAATGGAAGTATAATTAGCTGCTTTACAATATTACGGTGAGGATTAGAAATTGGTTGGAAGTTGCCTTATCAATGCTCATTGTATAGCAGACAAACGCTCAATAGATAGGAGTTAATAGCAGTGATTCAAATGTTGGTGATCTAGAGAAATGGAGAGTGGTCAGGGGCTACTGGGAAGTCTTCCTCCAAAGATACCTTGGTTCCCTTGTGCTGGAAGCTACAATGGTGAAATTGCTGGTAGTTCCTAGCATGTCCATCCACCACTTTGCTTCAACTCATTTGTTATATCTTGATAGTAATAAATTGCCCTCTGATGACTTTGCCTTGTGGTTGGAATAGCACCCATTTCAATTCCACAGATGAGCTTTGTTTGAACTAGGTGAAACAAAGCCAAAGACTATAGATCCTACTGTAAATAAATCAGTGACAACAACCTGGACCATCTCACAACCACATTTCTATCTTCAGCACTTAGCAAATTATCCCTGGAATACATGCTCAGAAATCTCTCTTGGTGAACAACAGAGGAGCTCCACACCACTTTGGCATTGGTGGGGAGTAGGGGGTGGGCAGGGGGACAGAGTGCCACAGAGAATTCTGGGCTTTTGGAGCTCCAATCCTGACTCCATCACTTAAGAACACTCCCTTTATCCAGCATTACCATGTTTCATACAAATCTATACTGGCCTGTTATTTAACCAAGTTTTTTAGATATCAGTACTCCTTTAGTGCCCAGTTACTTCTCTTCTCTTACCTGCCTTGTCTTTAACTATAAAATGGGGGTACTTGCCAATCAGGCTTTCTGTAAGGGTTGAATTAGATTATATAAAATAATAAATATGGTATTTTCTTTAGAGCAATAAATAATTATTACTTCATTATCTTTATTCACTGTTATAACTTATCTTCTCTCATATTGTGGAACATTCATTTTGCTCTTCTCTCTTAAATTATTTTCATAAAAAGGATGAGCAAAGCACCTCACAAATCAGTGAGGCAGCACCTTTGCTATTGCAGCTCTCCTGGGCAGAGTCAACATCACAGCCTCCCTGGTGTGCCACAAATCTGGGATACTGACATTGTAGGCATTCACCTATGATATGCCACAGCCGAGAAGAAAATGCCAAGCCACTTCCTGGGTAAACTATAGGTTAGTTTCCATTAGCTCCATCCAAAATTCACCTGTTTACCTGACAACTTCAGTATGGAATTAAGTATATATTTTTATTTCTATTCCTCTGTAATTTACTAAGACTATCCTTTTTTCCCTTGTATTCATTTCGCACTAAGTACTAAAGACATGGATTTCCCAAAGTGCTTTTCCAGATTCAAGATGGTCCCTTAAGAATGGATTTTACCTGTGGCAAAATTAGAAGTAAACTGAGTGTGCTGGATTCATATTTGTTTCTTGACCAATGATATTATTAGTAATGGACATTTATGGAATACCTACTATGTGCTATGCTTTACTTATATTTGATTTATTTATTAAATACTCACAGTTATGCTAAGCAGTAGGTACTACTATTATCTCCATTTTACTGATGAGTAAACTAACACAAAGTTTAAGCAGCTCACCCAAGATCATGCAGCAGGGGTTTAAACTTCATCCTCTACTACATCATACCTAGCCTTCGAAAAATCACAGGAAAGAAAAAGACATAAAAAATGATTCATCTATGCTGTGTTTACATGACTAAAAAAATAGTTAAAGGGTAATACAATGCCATTGACTCTTCCTTACAACAGTCAGGGACTATTTACTGAGCACATTCACTCTGCCAGGTGCTGGTTGTTTACCATTATTTCTGGTTAATTTTGCAATAAAGTCTGGCTGTGATCATTGAGTAGACCAAGTGCTGTACAGGCTACACAATGAAACACCTGTGTTAGTGCATCCTTCCCAGAGTTGCCTCGGTAGTTAATGTTACAGAATTTTGCTTCTGCTGAAATGTGCTGAGACACCAATCAGCCCAGCATTCCAGAAAGTATGTGAGCTCTGGGTCAGACACACTTGTCCAGTCCTCTAACTTGTTACAAGATTATTGGAAAGTGTTGGGACAAAATTAACAGAAAATTGTATATAATACATAATAATTCATTATAAACTGTCTATAATGAGGATATTATGATGAAATTTGAAGAATCATTCCTTCCTAACTAAAGGTAAGTCCCTTCATGTGAACAGAAAATTAGATCCACTGAATATAGTCTCTCTTCTCTGACCACTGAATTAAATAATACCAGTTTCTGCACCTTCAAAAAATCTTCATTCTTTGAAGGACTTTACTGAGCTTTACAATGGCTCAAGGTAGCAAGTCTTCTCTATTGGGTTGCATCCTCTCTGGCATGGCCTCATGGCCCCCCAGTGAGTCTTCCATTTATCCATTCAGTCAATAATTACTCAGAATCTAAGGACCTACTAGTGCTGACAATGGTAGTCTCTGACCTTAAAGAGCTTATAGCCTACTGGGAGATTTTAAACATTTGCCAAGTATAAATTATGATCATTGCTTTTGGTAATTCCAGGAGCCACAGAAAATTCTATCATTGTTACTGTCACATTTCTTGACTTCAGCTAGTTTTAAACTCCTCTACCTTCCCCTGTGTTCTATTCCCCCACCCACCCACCCATAGAACTGCTTCAATCTTCCACTTGCCCTTCTCCACAATGCTGTGTCTCAGGATGTGTACAGAGTATATGGGAAGACACCCTGGCTTCCTGTTGAGTTCAGTCAAAAGGGAGTGTGAACCAGAGATCTTAAAAAAGAAGAAGCCCTGGCTGGTGGCACAGTGGATAGGCACCAACCTGTGAACCCAAAAGTCACTGGTTCCATTCCCCAGCCAGGGCACACAACTAGGTTACAAGCCAGGTTTCCCGCCAGGTCCATAGCTGGAGGCAGGTGAAAGGCAACCATACATTGATGTTTCTCTCCCTTTCTTCCTCCCTCCCTTCCCATCTCTCTAAAAATAAATAAATGAAATCTTAAAAAAGGAAAAAGAAAAGAAGGGAGAGAGAGTAGCCTAAAGTATTTTCACCAACTCTCCCTCAAAGTCATCATGGGGATAGCTGCAACCCTCAACTGCCAACCACAGCTTCTATCAGGCAACGCTTTCCACACAGCTCCCTTTCCCTATATCCCCCAAATCCTCTCATCCGCTGCCCTCCAGTTTCTGGTTATAATACAGGCCTCCAGGTATTGCTTTATTCCTTAGAGTTTAAGCAAAATCTCTCCACACCTTTGTAACTAGTCCTTTATTGAACTCTCCTCAATTCACCCATTTTGAATGGGCCAGCTGTTTCTTGCAATGTCCCTGACTGATACAGTTGCTTGGAATTTCTCCTTCATTATGGCTTATGCAGGGAATTATTTTTGACATTTCATGAACTTTTTTGCCCAAGCAGTGAGCACAAGATCCTTCTCTGTTCAACATACAGAAAGGAGAAAGGTAACTAAGACATGGGCTTTGCCCTAAGGATACAAATAACTGCATAGAGTGATCCCCAAATTTATTCTGTAACTGCAGCAATTTTAAAAAGAAAGGAGTTGCTGTTAACAATAGGTATAAACCATGACTGTCCTAGGTTGATTATACATATCAACAGGTCACTGCTTTATACCTAATGGAATATGAACGGGTTTTCATAAGTTAACAAAGCAGGCCACCTAACTCAGACTCAAAGTGGGGCCAAGAAAAAGCTTCATGAAGGAGTCTTAAATCTGTTTCTTGCAGACTCCACCATTCTATAGTATCCCTGGATCATATCACATTTTTGCTAAATGCTCACCTTGGCCATAGCTGACAGCTTGAGAAATTGAAGCTAAGTACACGCTTGTTTCAACATGACAATATTCACTCTGACCCTCAGAAATAAAATAGTTTTAAAGTCTATATATAAATATTCACACCATGACAAATACATATAGCTTGTAAATATACCTTAGTCTACAAATTAAAGACTAAAAACATTATTAGTTTTTAAGTTTACTTAATTCCACTGAATGGTAGGTATATTATTTGAGTCAATTCAGGTCTTCTTGACCCTTTTTTCAGGATATTGGCGTGTACTAGGGTGAGGCTCTATAGTACTAAGGGTATAAAACCATCCGATTCTTGATGCTGTCACCCATCCATCATTGAGTGGTATTTGGGGCCCAAAAGTCACCCCTAATTTTTCCTCCTTCTTACACACAAGGCTTCTCCATGTTTTCTCTCAGTCTCTAAACTACGTCTACCTCCCACCCCTGATACTTTGGAATCATCTGGAGCTGGACAAAGGGAGGACAGACAGGGAACAAGACTCCTCTGTGGATCTAACTGATTTTGATGTACTGGCAGCTTCTTTCACAATCAGGAGAATCTTCATGCCTATATTCTTCCACACCTTTGTCTTTGCATCAGGGCCTTGGATACTGAACCTCACAACTCAAGGTTTTTCCCTATTATCATGATCTGCTTCATCATTCCTTCAATGAGGAAATTAAGGCAGGCTGCTTAGCCCCCAAAGGAAAGAAGGGTGACACTATCAGGTGATAACTAGTGGGGAAAAGAGATGAAGCATCCATTAATATTTATTACATTTTCCCACCCAAGATTTGTTGAATGTGATCTATATGCCCAAGAATTGGAAATACAGAGATAAATATAAGAAACTGCTTACCCTCTGGATGTTCAGAATCTATTAGAAATTGTAGAGCCAAACAAATAATTTCTCCAGTGTAATAAGTACTGTTGGAGAAATGGACTTTCCAAAAGACTTAGCAAACTGGATGAAAAAAATATATATTATTCATGGTTACATAGACATTAACTCTGCTTTCTCCCTCATGTTCTGTCCAAGGATCAGGCATGTTATAAATGTTACATACAAGTATTGGTGCAGCAATAATTGAGGTTTCCAGATTTGGCGAGACTCTGTCATGAACAGTGTCACCAGCGGTTCTCAAACGTGGTGATTTACAGTCTTGCTGGCCCGAAAGCAACTACTGTCCTGGCTCCTCTGCTGAGAAGCAAAAATTCTGCTTCAATAATCCCTTCAAAATATACACTCAGCACCCTGCTCTCTTCTAATAATAGTTCACTTACAAAAGCATAGAGCTGGGAAGGCAACCTGAAAATGTCTGCTGAGTTATTAATAATGAAACTAGTGTTGAAATAGTCCCCAGTAGACCAAGGGACAGGCAATTCCTCAGTCTACTGGGGGCAGGGGAGCATCTTAATTCTCAGCTAGTTCCATGTTAGATCCACTTCTCTTAGGAGTTCATTTTGCAACTTGCTATGAAAGGAAAAGTGGTTAATATATGGTCATTTTCCCTTTCTCTCAAGAAAGTCATTAAGGACTAATATTTTTATGACATGTTTAGAAGCTTTCAACACACTTTGTGCTGTAGCAATTTAACTTGAAACCTCAGAAGTGCATAAATGGACATTTGGCTACATTTTCCAATCGAGAGCTGCTATTACCCAGGCGATCTTTAGAATTAAATGCCATATAGCCACCAATTTATATTCATAGAGAGAATCTGCTTTCAGTTGTCAAATGACAGTGGCAGCTTATCACCTACACAATCCCATCAAATCAGTAAACCAGCCAGGAACCTGTGTCTAAGAAGCTTCTGCCCTTCAAACTAAAATATCTGGACGTAAACTCTGAGGAGACATTACCTTTGATTTACAGCACTGGTTTAATTTAAACTTAATTCTTTTCATAAAAGAAAATCCATCATTTTTCTCTCTCTCCTTAAAGAATCTCAATAGCAATAGAGGAGCCAAAGAAGTTAGATGCATGACCTATGGCCATGAACTAAGGGTCAGGGGAATTGCTGCAGGAAGTGGGGGTATCTAGTTGAGGAGGGAAAAGGGGAAAAAATTGGGACAACTGTAATAGCATAACTAATCAAATTTTTTTTTTTAAACTTCAATCGTTATATGGTTAACTAAGAAATCTTACTGCCGGTTACAGAACAACAAATATGAAAGTAGCTGGGGAAGAGCTGACATAGTTGAATCACTATAATGAAACTAGAAAGGGTGTCCTTGTCTTTGGATCTGCTAGCCACAGGGGTGGAGGAGCTGAGAGGCAGCTTCAACTATTGTCAAAAAAACAGAAAATAATGGGCTGTCCTCTTAACCCTCTCCTTGCTCCTGTACATTATTACTCCCTAAGGAAAACAAAATGGTGTTCTGACTATTAAGGGGCTTTATCTCATGGTGAGAAGTTAAAACTTCCCAATACTATTATGAAAATCAGTGATTGAATTATCATAAGTCTGAAATAAATAGTTCAGCCTAAACTTATTGGTCTGTCTTCTGAATTGGTCCGTAGCACTCTCATTGGCCAAAAACTTCATGGGGGATACATAGATTTCACTCAACCATAGAGGCAGGTTTTTAAATATAGAACATAGAAAGAACAAAAGTTATAGAAAAAAATGATCTGTGATCATCAAATCATTAATACATCTGCTTGTGATTAAAAGAATCATAAGTAGCTGAAAACATTCTCTGAAAATCAACTCCAGGATAAGGGAAAGACTAAGTACAAAAGCTCTGGAAGAAAAGTAAAAATTACAGATTTTCTTCTCAAAAAACATGGTGGAATAAATTCAGCACCAATTCTTGAAAACAAAAATTCTAGGCAAAGTATAAAGACAAAGGGAATTCCTTTACATGACAAAGGTATCTCTACAGCAAACTAAATAATATAGTAGAGGTATCCTTTTTGAAACCAGTAAAAAGGGGCCTGCTCTCATGCTTGAACAGATTTGAATGAAAAAGCTTTAGGTGGTGCAGAAAGAAGAAAGTACAGGGAAAGGAAAGAGAAAAGTGGGAGAACACAAGAAAGTCAGAGAGGGGAAGGGTGAGTAGGGGAAGGAAGGAAAAAGTATAAGAATAGGGAGAAAAGAACAACATCATTTTTTTTTTCAAATAGTACAATTTTCTATGCAGAAAATTCAGGAGACTATAGACCAAAAATTATGGGCAAAAAGAAAGTTCAGATGTTCATTGAATATAACATTAATATTTTTTAAAGATTTTATTTATTATTTTTAGAGAGATGGGTAGGCAGAGAGGGAGAGAGCCATCAATGTGTGGTTGCCTTTCGCCTGCCTCCAGCTACAGACCTGGCTGAAGACCTGGCTTGCAACCTGATTATGTGCCCTGGCTAGGGAATCAAACCAGCAACTTTTGGGTTTGCAGGCCAGCACCTTATCCACTGTGCCACCAGCCAGGGCTACATAATATTTTTTAAAATGACATTCTAATACATAAATTACGCATAAGAAATGTAATTTTTTAATGATACAATCTAAATTATTTGAAGTACTCTGTAAGATACATAGAAGGAAATTTACCAAAAGATGTGCCAGAGTTGAGAATAACATAAAACTCTATGGAAGGACTTAAAATTTAAGTATTATGGCAAGACTCAAAATCATAAAAATGTCATGCATTACCAAATTGATCTATAAATTAAATGTTCTAATGTGTATTTAATGGGATAATGTTTGGTTAAGTTCTTAGCATAGCACCTGGCACATGAAATGCTATCAGGAAGTGTTAGTTTAATCTGGAGAATAGGACAGTTCCATAGGCTTTGTGGTCCATTTAAGTACCTTTCTTAGGAGATCTATTACAGCATTTCTTCTTAATGCTATATCTGTATTTAAATACAGGTAAGATCTGCAGTTTCAAAATGTTCAATGAAGAACATATATGGCTTTTGAAATAATGCATGTTTTTTCTATAAATATAGACAAGTTTATTCTAAAAATTTATATTAAAAGGCAAAGAACTTAAAATTAATCAAATAATTCTGAAAAGTAAGAATAAAATTGGAAAAATCCCTCTACTTAATGTCAAGCTACAGTTATCAAAAAGTGTATGATATTGGCAAAGAGCTAGGCATGTAGATCATGGAGCATAATAGAGAAACCAGAAGTATGCCCATCCAAATATGACAAACTGACTTTTAACAAAGATGCCAAGGTAATTCCATAAGCAATTATTTCCTTAGAAAGAAAAAACCATGGCCTAAATATCACATCTTATACAAAATTCGAATGCACCATAGAATCAAATATAAAACATAAATCTATAAAACTTTTAGGAGAAAATCTGTAGCAGTTAGTGTTTGGTAAAGAGATTTTAGAATTGAGAGCAAAAGCACAGAGTGTAAAAGGAAAAAAAAGAAAAAGAAATTGAACCTTGCTAAAATTTAAAACGTTTGCCCTGAAAGGACCCTGTTAAAAGTATGAAAAGACAACTTATAGACCAGGAGAAGATATTTGTAAACCACACATCTGACAAAGGGCTTATATCTATAATGCATAAAGAACTCTCAAAATACAACAATAAAAAAAAAGCCAATCCAATTGGAAAATGGGCAAAAGGCATAAATAGACATTTCCCCAAATATACATAGATAGAAAAATAAGTACATGAAAGGTATTCGGTATCATTAGCCACCAGGGAAATATAAATTTAAAACCACAATGAGATATCACTTTGAATCTGCCAGAATGGCTTTTAAAAATAGTGAAATACCAAATGCAAGCAAAGATGAAGAGAAACTGCATCAGTCATACATTGTTGGTGAGAACGTGAAATAACATAACCACCTAGAAATATAGATTAGCAATTAAAAAAGAAACTGAACATTCACTTACCATATAACTCTACAATTATACTACTAGGCATTTAATCCCAGAAATCCAAAGCTTGTATTCACACAAACAAAAATATATGCACATGAATCTTCATAGAAGCTGTATTAGTCAGGGTTCTTCAGTGAAACAGAATCAGTTGGAGATATCTGTTGACAAACTTTCCTCAGGTTCCTCTCCTTCCTGGGAGATCCCTGAACTTGGTCTCACCCTTGAGTTTAAGCAAGCACTCGGAGCTTAAGGGGGAGTGAGGGTGGCCTTAAGAGCTTCTCCTAAGAATGATCTAACCACCAAAAAAGCCATTTTCTGCTCAACTGTTCAGTCACACCACCTGCTCACCCCACTCCCCATTGCAATAATTCCTTTCCTTTTATTGTAATAATTCCCTATTCTACTTTCAGTAATCTTTTCAAATAAAGTCTCTTTTTACCTAGGTCTGGATTTGTTTGTTTGTTCGTTTTTAATTTGACATTGCCTAAGGTGATAGTTTCTAATACTTGGAAAAGTATATTTCTCCTCTGTCACATTTGTTTTATTTATGATTTCCCTTTTATGGGTTTTAAGTATTCATCCCAGACCCATGGGCAGAGGGAGCAAACCCTCTGGGGATCTTAACAAGCTGCCCACAGACCTCTGAGTTTAAAATGGAAATGAACAGGTAGGAGGGCTGCTTCCATATGCAAACACCTCCAGATAATCAATTCTAATATGCTGCTGGCTGCAGAACTGTGGCATTTGGGGCCATTTAATTCACTTCCAGCTAATGCCTGGGGTGCCAATGCCCAACAAAGAAAAAACAAAGTCAATAAAACTAAAATATTTCATCAGATCTCAGCAAGTTAAAAGCACAGCCAACCCCAAGCTTCACAGAGCATCTTTGCCATCTTATCCCTGAGCTGGCCCAAATAAAAGGTTTGCAGTTACTTACAAACTATTGGCTTTGCACTCTTGAAAACACTTATTATCTAGGGTTCAATGACATTATTTTCAAAAACAAAAGTAAGGCTCTGGCTGGTAGCACAGTAGATAAGGTGCTGACCTGCGAACCCAAAGGTTGCTGGTTCAATTCCCTGCCAGGTCTGTAGCTGGAGGCAGGTGAAAGGCAACCTTACATTGATGTCTCTCTCCCTCTCTGGCTGTTTCCCTTCCTCTTTCTCTGGAAATAATAAATGAAATCTTTAGAAACAAAGAACAACAAAAAGAAAAAGTAGGGACTTGTAGACTGGCAAAGGATTTTTTTTTTTGGACTTGTGAATTTAGTAATAGGCAAAGGCATACCTAAATATGAAAATTGTAAATCACATACAATTATACATATTTCATGAATTACTCACTGAAATCAGTTAATTTTAACCATCCAGGGCATATAGTATCCATAGTCAGAGGCTGGTTTCTTTCTGAGAAGTTTCTGAGGTACACTGCCATGGTTACCAGGATCAACTGAGTGCTGAGAAATGTTTGATAGCCAGCTCTGATGTGGAACACATACCCAATTCCATGGTGTAAATACTCTCTCCATGACTAATTCCAAGCAATCAAAGTGACTGCTTGGAGGTGAGAAAGAGATGCTCACTAAAGCACCACACAAATACAATAGATGTAAATAACCCAAGAGAACCTAATAGTAAAATGCAGTCAAATAATTAGGAAGTGATGAGTTTTGAGTATATGTCATTTTGGTTTTAACTTACTGTAATTTTTTATAATTTCATTTTTAATAATGACTGTGTTAAACCACAAGTGTGCAAAATTCCTGACAGTTTAACAGCCAGCTTTTGTATTGGATGTGTTGGCACAGCTGGTACCAGTGGATACCACCAGGGAGTCCAGGATTCATCCCTCAGTATGGCCACCACACCTAGGCAACATTATTTAATAATACAGAAATTATTTGGCTCACAGGAGCATCAGAGATTTTACTAACCAGAAAGCACATCTTACCTGTGGTGGGTTGAAAGGTAGCCCCTTTAAAAGACTTGTCTAACTGGAACCAATGAATGTGGTCTTATTTAGAAAAAGGATCTTAGCTGATGGAATTAAGGATTTTGAGATGAAATCATCCTGGATTATATCTGGGTGGGCCCTAAATCTAGTGACCAGTGTCCTTTTGAGGGAAGACAGAGACAGACTAAAAGAATGCACTGAGAACTGAGACACAGGGAAGAAGCCATGTAAAGACAAAGACAGAGATCAGATTGGTGGGTCCACAAGCCAACCAATGCCTAGCATTGCTGATGGCCCCCAGAAGGCAGAAGAGAGGCATAGAATGGTTTTGCTTTAGAGTCTCCAACAGGAACCAACCTTGCTGAATGAAATCTTGATTTTGGACATGTAGCACCCAGAACTGTGAGAGAATAAGTCTCTGTTATTTTAAGCCACCAAGTTTGTGATAATTAATCATAATAGCCTTAGGAGACTAATACTCTACCTCATGACAATCAGTCCTAGTCAAATTGGCCTCATAAAAGAAGAAGAGGCTTTCAAAATTTTAAAAGCTATAAAATAATAACTTGGGCAATTATATAACATTCTAACCACATACAATCATAGTGTAAGAAGCAGGTGAAATTTAAAGGGAAAGGCAGTTAACTGCTGGTATTCTTTGTCTTAAAAAGTCATTTCATATCTGAATAATCCCTATAGGATTACTTACCAGGTGGGAGGAACTGTTCTTCTTAAATTTCTCAGCTATAGCATTCTTTTTGTCTTCAGAGGGTATGCTCCTGTTTAACAGAATATTCTTGTTCTGTTAACTGGGAAGGAAAAGAATTAAGGGGGAAGCAACTATGATATATGAATATCGAAGCCTGGGGAAAGAGTAGTAGGTTTGAAATTTTCCTATTGATTATGTTTATTAATCCAACTACATCATTTGTGGGGCCCCAAGTCAGTTACAGCAGAGCATTAAACTAAGCAGGGACCCTTCAAAGCACAGGACCTTGTGCAATTACATAGGTCACATACTCATGAATCCAACCCTATTAATGGAATAGCTAGCATAGCTGCTGCAGGTGAGAAGCTTGGGTTTTTGCCCTCACTACACTATTCTTAAAACATTTTTCAGAGTTATTTGCATTTAGAAATGACCTGCCATGTATATATAGCAAATAAATACTGATGTGCATTGATTTTTTCAAATAAATAGGTACAGAAGTTTTATTCACACTCACCCAAAAAAAATGGAACAACCCAAGTATTTTTCAGTGGGTGAATGTAAAATGAATTAGTATATCCATACAATGGCTATACAGTGGGGAGAAAAATGAATGGGAACACTGCTAAAAAGCAACAACATGGATGAATCTCAGAGATATTGCACCCAGGGAAAAAAGCCAGGTTCCAGAGGTCACATCATGTGTATGCAAATCCATAGAATTCCATCCAAGATTTTTGCCAGAAGCAATGTTTGGCTGGGAAGGGGGGGTATGCCCTCTGCCACATCTACCTTGACATTCTGTGACCTGACTTTCCTTCCATAGAATAACATCAATTCAGAGAATTGATTTTCCATTCATTTTACTCCCAAACTGCATCCCTGGACTATCCATTTGTGCAAGTGGGCAGGGGTACATTCAGAGAGAAAACACTCAGCTCCACTGGGCTCTGGACCCCCAGCTCTGCATCAGCTGGAGCAGCTGCGCTTTTGTTTGTCTCATGTATTGTTTTTCTGATTGTTCTCCATCAGAATAGCTGGTCCCAAGCCACATCCCAGCACCTGGGGACTCTGAACAATCAGGACAGCAAGGCCTGCCCACTCGCAGGGCCAACTTGTTTGTCCCTTGGGCAAATGCCCCCACTGGCCTGGCCTCAGTGGTCAGGCACACTGATGCACCTGTCCTAATGGTCAGCAATCCCAAACAAGGCAATGAGGGGGAGCTGGGATCATGCCCCTTGTTTCACAGCCCATGGACACAAATGAATTAAACCCAATGGGAACTCTGAAAAGGCTGCTAAGTCTAGGCCTCCTTGACATGGGTCTGAAAAGACCTTAAACTTTTCTTCACCCCATGATAATCCTTTGGAAAAGCACTTTGTAAATAAGCAGCTGTGCCCAGAAGGGATAAAAGCTGTTATGAGATGAGCATGCTGACCAGGCACCAGCAGGGCCTGAGAGTACCAGTAATAGCAAGAGCTGCCCTTTACCTTAAGCAGGTACCATGGATCAGGCACACAGCTAGCAACTGTATAATCTTCACAACAACCCCACGAGAGAAGGGCTGTCATTGTTCTAACTGGCGAGGAAACTGAACCTCCTAGAAGTCCCAGGTTATCTCCAGAGGAGGTGACAGAACTGGGCCCCCACCCGCTGTGCCAACCTCCCAGACTAGGCCTGGGAAAGGGAACCTTGAGGGCTGACATCAGTCCTGCTCTCTCAGCATGTGCCCCAGAGAAAGGGACTACTGTCACCTTTCATCAAAGGCCTGAGACTTTGCCTTCTGGAACAGCTCCAGAAAATTTTCGTTGTTTTAATTGTACGTCATGAAATATTTCCTTCTAAACTCTCTTATGCTTAACATCTGGGAAGTCAGAGTTGGGCCACGAAGGCTGAATGAAGAAGGTGGCCTGAGGAACAGCACCCCCGGCCCCAGGCTCTCTCCCAGCACCACCTGAAGGCTCCTTAACCAGTAAGTTGGCATTTCATTTGTGAGGTACAGGAGATGCCCCAATGCCTAAGGCTCTGGTTTTTGGGTTCCCATGACGAGGTGGAATTCTGACTGACTTGCTGCGGGCCTGCCATGTACACTGAACAAGCCAGCGGGTGCCACTGCCTCACCTCCTCTCTGGCCTGGCGCCAGCACTTACACCCTGTCACTCGCATGGCAGGAAACTTATTTTCATCATCTTACATGGAGTGTTTTATTCTTCGAAGATACAGATTACAGGGTTAAACACTACTGTCACCTTTTTTTTTTACTCCTTACAAAAGCCATATTAGATTTTCTGTATCAACTAAAGTAGAACGTTCAAGTTCAGATCTCAGTGCAGGACCAACGGCAGGTCCGAACCTCCGACCCCGCGGGCAGCGGGTGCCCAGGGTAGATTTCCGTTTGGCTGCCATCCAACCACCGACCTTCTCACAGCCGCCAGGGACAGCTGTCCTCAGAGAGCACAGTGTCCTTGCCAAACAGCTTGAACTCGTAATGGACAAGCTGCTCCCGACCCACACCGCCGGGGCGGCCCTGCTTCATCCCCACACATGGGTGAGCTCTGCGTGGGGCCCAGGAAGTCACCGCGGTGCAAGGGCTGTGCTGGCCACAGGCACTTGCAGGTACTGGATGTCCTCGTAGAAGGTGTTCTCCGCCTCCGCCGAGGCTTTGTTTGATAGCTGAGGTGATCTGATGGACTGCCACATGAGTGGCCACGCGGTCGCCCTCGCTCATGTACAGGCTATTGGTGGTTAGAGGCCACTGGAGGCCCCCCGGGGTGTGGTCAGCAAGGGCTGCATCTTTCAGCCGGCCTGAGTCCTGAGTCCCTGGAAAACCTGTGACAGTCCGCGGGCAGGCAGGAAGCAGCCTCGCCACAAAGCCTCTGGAAAGGTTTGGGGAAAGAGGACAGATCACGAACCTGGAGCACAGGTTCCACCAGCCATGCGCTCTGGTTTCCGTGTAGACGGCAGTACCGGTCTTCCAAGGCACTTGGGCCTCTCTCTGCTCCTGGTGCGGGGCCACTCGGATCCGGGCTCAGTTGGTTCCCTGCCTATGATCCCCAGGGCACCTCCACGAGAAGTCTGCATTGAAAGTCGCTGCTTATTTTAAGGAGTTTGAAACGCAGGTCACTATTTCCTCTAAGCACAAACGGAAGAAAACCCTCTTAGTCTACCATATTAAATAGTAAATGCTGGACAAAAACTACTGAGAGTGGGAGTGTTTGAGCATTGGAACAGGTTTTAAGAAAAATGTGCTCTCTGGGAAACTTTTAATGTGCGATAAATCCCCTTTACCTGCCGTCATTCCAGTAAAATCCAGCTAACCAGTTCTGACAGTTGGACCCCAAAGCCACGTGAAGGACTCCCTGCACCCCGCACCCACCCAACCAAAATCCAAAGTCGGAGGAGTTAATGTCAAGTACAGAGAATGTTTCACTGATCTTTCAAGAGACAGCTGTGTCTCCAAGAAAGCAAACACTCACATTAGCTCATTGTTTACAAGTACCCGGACAGATCCCGCTGGCTGCTGATGAAGCTGATGTTACTTAGGATTTTATGACTGACCAGCTTGCAGACTAGAGGCTTCAAAGGGAGCATGACCCTACCAATACCTTTATTTTGGACTTCTGACCTCCAGAACTGTGAGGAAATAAATATCTGTCGTTTTACGCTACCCAGTTTGTGCTACTTTGTTGTAACAGTCCTAGAAAATGAACCTACCTCTCTAGTCTTTTCCTTATGAAAGTGTACCTTAACGAAAGCAAGTGAGAAGAACAATTTTATAGGAACAGTTTTGAGTTCACTCTTTATAAAATGATTACCCAAACTTCACTATTTTAACCGTAATTTGTAACAAATTACCTGTGACATATGGCAACCAATTATAATGCACCCAACCTGGAGTGAGAAACTGATAATCCCACCCAACATTTTAATTTTACTGAGGAAATGGAGCTCCAAAGAGGCCAAATGGGCACCAAAGGTGACACAGAAGCTTCACTATACATACATTCCTCCTCAAGCCTGGCTTCCTGTGCTCTAGCCAAGTTCCCTGAGTACGTAGGACACTGCATCATTGCTCACATCAGTCCCCAAATTTTGCCCCCAAGTTTACATCAATTTGGGCAGTGAGGCTGAACACTGCAACTTCCACAAGCACTTCTTCTCATAACTCTGTGAAGGCTGATAAAGTGATTCATTCAGGCTGCTGTACAAACTAAATAACTGTTCCGTGTGCTGGGATTAGGATGTAACACAATATCCTATGTCAGGGCATAGATCTTGGGCAGGAGAGGAAGAGCATCTGTGGTTTGATATTGCCATCAAAAGATGCAGATTTATTATTAAACTCTCCTTGGATAGAAAGGCCTATAGTGAATTTATCAAGAAGTCTGCAATATAACTGTGAAGTGAATGATTTCTCTGCCCCTCAAATAGAGTAATACAGACCTCAAAGACAGCCAAAATAGACCTGGCTGGTACAGCTCAGATGGGTAAAGTATCCTCCCATAAACTGGAAGATCACAGGTTTGATTCCTAGTCAAGGCACGTGCCTAGGTTGCAAGTTCAGCCCCCAGTTAGCGGGCGTACAAGAGAAAACTGATAGATGTTTCTCTCCCTCCCTCCCTTCCCCTCTCTCTAAAAATCAATGAGCATGTCCTTGGGTGAGGATTTAAAGGTGGGGGAAAGGAAACCAAAATAGAATGTCAAAAATCTGAACACAATGAATTTATAAGTGCAATTAACTAATATCTTTATCCTGAAAAGAGATACTCTTGTTTTAGGATGCCCTTCCAACAATGTGACTTTGCAGCCTAGATTTCTCACTGTAATAATCCTATTTGTTCCTAAGTATTGCTTTAGTTTTCATTTATGTTTCAGAAAATAAGTTATATCCTACTTTTAAGACATGACCGACAAAATTATAAGAAACTAACTGTTATGCCAGTTAAAAACAACCTCCCTGAAGTACTAGAGGAGAAAAGAGTCAGAGTCCAGGAAGGCCAGTAGATCTGCCCTCTAGCCAAAGGGATTACGCTAATGTCTACATGAGAGGGAAGATGAAGGCCAGGCAGAAAGAAAGCCAAAAACAAAATAGGAAGAAAGCAAGGAGGGTGTTAGACAATTGCTTTTAATATAATTTGAAAGGGCTTGAAATGTCAGTGAAAGTAGATTAGAGATATGATTGAGATATTTTTCTTAATAGACACAACAGAGTTTATTTACAAGTTAAACAAGAAGGGTGATTTGGTTTATAAACAAACAGGCTCTTTTCAGACCATTTACCTCCTCAGCCAGTCACAGTTCCTATTACAATACATCTTCTAGTCTGTCAGTGTGCCTTCTCTGTCCTCAACCCTGAAGCGGTCTGAAATGCATGAGTTATCAATTGTAGGACCGCTATGATTGATTGGATCAACAGTAGACACTAGGGCCAAGACCTGCTAGCCAGCACCCAATCAAAATACTTCTTTAAGAAATTAAATCAAAAGCTATTTCAGCTATACCCAGTAGGTAGAAGATAACTGAACTAAAAGGACATGTAATTCTGAGCCTACCACGCAACTTTGACTGAGCTTACCATTTTGGTAGAGACAGATGTGTAAATAGATGATACTAATCTACATAAAAATAGATTGGAGCAAATAAAGAGGCAGGCACCTGAAATTCTGTGGTTCAAGAATGAGAGGGAAGAGGCACAGGTGTCCTCATTCACAATTTGTATGAAATGACTATTGGTACTTTGTCTCAATAAGGTTTCTGTATTCTTTTGTCAAATGTCTTTTGAAGTTTGTCAAATTCTCAAAGTCAAAAGACTTTGGAGCTACATGATTAATTATTCCCCTAAAATATTCCTATCATAATCAGATGGCTCCTGGATGGGTAGAATTGTCTTATAGAAAGAAGAAGACAACTTTGAGAAAATAGACAATGCTAAGAAAGCATTTTCAAAATTGTACTCTAAAATAAAATATATGAGCCCTGGCTGGTGGCACAGTGGATAAGGCACAAGCCTGCAAACCCAAAGGTCGCTGGTTTGATTCCCAGCCAGGGCACACATAACCAGGTTGCAAGCCAGGTCTCCAGCTAGGTCTGTAGCTGGAGGCAGGTGAAAGGCAATGAAAGGGCAACCATATATTGATATCTCTCTCCCTCTCTCCCTTCCCCTCTAAAAAATAATAAATAAAATATTTTAAAAAATAAAATAAAATATGCATACATATACATACCTACATATAACCTACGATAAAATATTATAGAATCATTGGTGTTAAATGGGACAAACTTAACTCTTGCTTTTGAGAAGGGTGCAGTTAGCCTCATCCACAAATAACGATTGCTCCAAATGATCTCAGATCCTACTGATAAACATATACCTTTCTAATTTCTCTCTCCTATCGCTCAAAATAATGAAGAATATCCTGAATACCTAAGGGAAAAATAGTGACACCTGCTTGTTTCAATAAGATGAATTATTGATATGAAAATCTAAAATGACAAAGTAAAAATACAATGGCTATTTCATAAGTTTTACAAAATACAAAGAGAAAAGTGGATCATTTTGTCCCTAAACTCTCAACGGAAGGCAAAACTCAGAAGGGAAAATATGCTGTGAAAGTAATATTTGTTGTTGTTGTTGTTTTTAGGTCATAACATCACAATTTTAAAAGGAAAGGAAGGGTGGAGGACAACAAGAAGATCTAGATGATCAGACAGTCATCACTGGTTCCAACATGAAGACCCAAAGATAATCACTTCAATAAAATCATATTTAAATGACATATTTGAAACCATACTCAAAATACAGTCATGCCAATCAAACAAACAGAATTTTTTTTTTTTAGAGGAAAAAGAATCTTCAGGAGAAGATGATGACTAAAAAGCTAGTAAGCAGCAGTGTACACAGGACGGGACAGCCTGGCAGGCTGTCACTGCTGATGGAACAAGAAAACTGCTGTCAAGCTGGTTTAATACAAGACTCCTTTCCAGAGACCCCCCAGACAATAATACCAATTCAAACCAGCTGAAAGAAAAGTTGGGGATTTTCAGAGTATTCTCACCTTAAAAAGCATTTCTATTGCTCTAACAGAAGAGATGCTTTTGTGGTTTATTGTACATGCTTGTCTTAGTAGTTTCCTTTATAAATGGAATGGGCATCAAATTATCGTAATCAAGACTATAACAGTAGCATGTCCAGAAAGAATTAAGTCTTGTAAACAGCTCATTCAAAAAAAAAAAAAAAAAAAAGTTTGCTTGTATCAACTCTAGTAACCAGAATTCTGAATGCAATGGGTAAAAAGTGTCCATTCATTATAGATATCCATACACTCCAGAATACAAGATGACAAACATTTGTTGGGAAGGATGAGCCCAAATGGTGAAAGGAAAATTACATAATATATAATATTTAATGGTAAGCATGTGTATTAAGATCTTAACACACTGTTGATTGGGCACAAAAAAATAATAAACTTGTGTTCCCATGCCCAAACATTGTTGACCGATAAGTTAATTCATGCTTGCACTTGCATTAGCTTTTGCTATAAAATTGCTAGTCAACAATGTACTAATAAACAAATAGATGTAGTTTGCTACATGAGTTCACTCGTGTTTGTACTTGCTTTAGTTCTTGTATAAAATTGCTGGTCAACAATGTGTTAAGGCAGAACAATCTAGTTGAGTAATGGCCCCACCACATACTGGCTATATGATCTTGGGCAAAGTAGTTAACCTCTCCAGTTTCATCTGTAAAACCAGCGTAAGAGGACCTGTCTCATATAGTTCTTTGGAAAATTAGGTAACCTAAAACACATAACTTAGCCCAAAGCCTGAGTCAGTAAGTACTAAATAAGTCAATGTGATGATAATGATGATGATGATGACAACAATGGTGATGAGGACATCAATCTCAAGTTATTGTCCTCATTATTATTACCCTTAGTATTCCCTATGTCTTTTCCAGTGATATTTGGTGTGAGGAGGCCATTTTCTTATTTCAAATTCCCTGTAATTCTTTGTATATACTTCTTAGACTTTGAACCTACAAATACATAAAGTTCTCTTTAGAATCCCTACAAATAGTTGTCTTCCTCTATTAATCCCTGTAAGTATGACCTGCTTACTTTACTTAGTAGTATGGGAATGGCACAGGTTTGTCTGTCTGAAGATGCCATTCTTTAAATTCAATACTAGTTTCTCTGTGTTCTTTGGCATGTCAGTACATAGAGGGCCATCACATCCTAATTGGAGTCCAACTGAAAATAAATTCCCCATTTGTGAAAAAAAAAAAAACACAATACTTCGTGTATAATACCATGAAACTTTACTCTTGAGTATTAAATTATGCCATGACTACTATTGCTCATCCCATACTAGCCAAGTGTTAGACTCATACCACGACAAGGAATGCGTGTTAAGCTGAATTCAATTTGATTATAAAGATAGCATGAAATAGTGATGTCCCTGGAACATCACTTTGGATAATCTGTTTTGGCCTACTGAGGCCATGGCCATTATTGTTGAATGAAGCTTGCTTCAGCACATCTAGGAATACCTCACATGAAAAACATTCTATAGGAGGGTTTGCTCCCACAAATTACAGAAAATGGAAGAAACAAAACCAGGATCAGTTCTTTAGTCTTACATCTTACTCTATCTAGTATCACATATATTTTTGCATGTTTGATACCCTGTAATTTTTCTATTATGAAAAAAATGAACCCTGCTTCTCTGTACAAATGAAAAGTAAATGTTTTTATATGTCTTCATTTTACAAATCTTGGTTTAAAAGTGGGAGGCAGGCCAATTGGACACCAAGGGAAAATCTTGAGGTTATGCCCATGGAGTTTAACCATGAGTTAACTATGGATGTGGTCCCCACTGCTCTGCTATATAAATCATTCAAGGAAAGGGACTTCACCAGCTGATGGCTAAAATGCCAGTGGAGGTAAAATTCAATTATTTCTTAATGCAATTCTAGGCAGAAAATAAAACCAAATTTTCAGGGGGGAAAACTATTTTATCAATTTTTGTGGTTCTTGTTTTATACACAGCTCAGTCATTTGCCTCTACTGAGAGTGGTTAAAAGACACCCTCATAAAGGGCCTAGAAAATAATACCCTTGACTTTATTTTTCACCAAAGATGGCAAAAAGAGTCCAGAATGGTGGAACCCACACCAGAAAAACAACAGCCCCATGACATTGTATCTGACCAATTAAGTAAAGCAGGCCCATTCAGAGCAGCTCATGCCTCACACCATGAGCAAACTGACTACAACATCATCTCTGATCTGAGCTATTAAGACAACATCTTATATAACAGGTTGTTGAACAGTTAGAGAGAAAGCACTAGTAGTACCCAAGAAAGTAATACAAGAGTAGAATTGAGTAAGCAAACAAAATAAATCCTACAAATCCATGTTGTAGGCATATCCTGGACAACTTGGATTTCATGTGTTCAAAGCCACTACCTAAACATACTTGCAAGTTCATCAATAGTTTGATTTTCTCTCACCAGTCTCCACAGGTCATTAGAACTCAGTTTCAGAGAAAGAAGAACAATGTAGGAGGAATCATAATACCAGACTTCAAACAATACTACAAGGCTACTATCATCCAAACTATCTGGTACTGGCATAAGAATAGACATATAGATCAATGGGACAAAATAGAGAGCCCAGAAATTAACCCAGCACGCTATGGTCAACTAATATTTGATAAAGAGGGAAGGAACATAAAAATGGAGTAAAAACAGTCTCTTCAACAAGTGGTATTGGGAGAACTGGACAGCAACATGCAAAAAGATAAAACTAGACCACCAACTTACACCATACACCAGAATAAACTCAAGATGGATAAAGGATTTAAACATAAGCAGTGTCACCATAAAGGTCCTGGAGAAAAATATAGGCAGTAAACTTTTGGATATCCTACATGAAATATTTTACTGATACTTCACCAAAGGCAAAGGAAATAAAAGAACAAATCAACAAATGGGACTATATCAAGTTGAAAAGTTTCTGTTCAGCTAAAGAAAATATCAGCAAAATTCAAAGGGAACCAATCGTATGGGAAAACATAATTGCCAATGATACCTCAGACAAGGGTTTGGTCTCCAAAATATATAAAGAGCTAATACAACTCAACACCAGGGAGACAGACAGCCCAATTAAAAAATGGGCAAAGGACCTGAACAGACAACTCACTGAGGAAGATATACAAAGGGCCCAGAGGCATATGAAAGAATGCTCAACATCACTAGTCATCAGAAAGATGCAAATTAAAACCACTATAAGATACCACCTCACCCCTGTCAGAATGGCAATCATCAACAAATCAACAAACAACAAGTGTTGGCAAGGATGTGGAGCATAGGGAACCCTCGTGCACTGTTGGTGGGAATGTAGGCTGGTGCAGCCACTGTGGAAAACAGTATGGGGTTTCCTTAAAAAACTAAAAATGGAATTGCCTTTTGATCCAGCCATTCCACTACTTGGACTATACCCAAAGAATCCTGAAACACCAATTCATAAGAACCTATGTACTCCTATGTTCATAGCAGCACTATTTACAATAGCCAAGTGCTGGAAACAGCCTAAGTGCCCATCAGTGAATGATTGGATCAAAAAACTTTGGTACATTTACACAATGGAATACTACACAGCAGAAAGAAAGAAGGAACTCTTAACCTTTGCAACAACATGGATGGAACTAGAAAGAATTATGCTTAGTGAAATAAGCCAGTGAAGGACAAATACCATATGATCTCACCCATTATAGGGCAATAATGAACAAAACTAAAAATAAGCAAAACAGAACCAGATATATGAATACAGTGAATAGGCCTTCAGTGGTCAGGGGGAAGGGAGTTTGGGGGAGGGGGAAGGAAGAGGCAAGGAAGGGGGCAGTTTAGACAAGAACCTAGTATGAAGGAACCATGAACATGGACAACAGGTGGGATTGACTTTGGCGGGGAATGGGTGGGTGGGGAAGAGGACAGAGAACAAAAAGGGGATGGGTGTAATACAACAAACAATAAAATTAAATTTAAAAAAAAAAGAACGGCCTTTGAATAAAAGATTAAAGAACACTATTCTATGCAAAAAAAAAAAAAAGAAGAAAAAGAAGAACTCAGTTTCATTGCCTATAAAGAGAGTTAGATTACATGATGTATGTTATGCATATAATTATATATTACAATGTCTCAGTGATATAATTACATAGAATATTATTTGATTCATTAAATTAACCCTCTAAGAGTAGAGCTTACAACAAAACATCCTCAATAATTCTCATAAGAGGACGAGTCAGGGTGATGTATTAAATTCTCATGGCTGCCATAACAAATGGCCACAAATTTGATGAGTTCAATCAACACAATGTACTCTCTTACAGCTCTGTAGGCCAGAAATCCAAAATGAGTTTCAAAAATTAGTGAGCCTCCAGCAGGGCCTCACTCCCTCCAGAGATGCTACAGGAAAATCTGTCTCCTTTTCCAGCTTCTAGAGCTTCAATCCCTGGTTCCTGACCCCTCCCTCCATCTTCCAAGGCAGCAGAGTAGTGTCTTCAAATTTCTCTTTGCTTCTACCATCAAATCATCATCTCCTCTGTGTCAAATTCCTCTCTGCCCTGTTGTTCTATTACTTTGTCTTAGTACCATAAAATCTCTCTGCCTCCTTTTATAAAGACATTGTTGAATTTTTATGGTCCCCCTGGATAATTCAGGATAATCTCCTATTTCAAAAGTCCTTTCACACTCACATGTTCCAGAGATTAGAACCTGGATATCTCTGGGCACCCCTTTTCAGCCTTACCAGCCAGTGGAAACTTAGCCCCTACAGAGTCAAGTACTAAACACATTCCTACTTAGGATTTGTGTAGGAAAAGTTAGAATAATGTTGAATTATTTTTCCAGTCATAGTTAAATGCCACCTGTGAAGGCATTTCAGACATTTTAGAGAGTTAAGAGTATTGTGCTGCTCATTTTGTTTTCCACCAAAGAATTATTGAAATTTTCCAACTAATTTTCAATAGTCCCTTTCAGGCAAGTAGTTTTCCATCTCCAGTTGATGTGCAGAGTCAAGGAATTAACATAGAAATGAACATGTTTGGTAAAAACTAAATGTATTTTTCTCTAAAATTCACTTTGGAAGCCTTGCCCAAAGAAACAATTATTTTAAGCATGAAATTGAATGTTAACATCCTGCATATGAATAAATTCTCTCTGTCTTCCTTGGTATTTCTCTTCAGGGAGGTGGGGAAAGTTACCCCAAAAGAAAAATATGCAATTGTTTTAGTTGTTCCTAATCAGTGCTTTTTTATTATTTTGTTTATATCTTACTTAAGAAAGTATCCAATAAATACAAAAGCAAAAGAATAATATAACTTCATCTACTCATCACTAGTTTTCAGTTACCAAAACTCTGACAATATCATTCCATATACTGTCCATTATTTTCAAGCAAATCCCAGCCATTACACAAATTTCTCTTTATTTTTTTAATTTCTTTTTAAATGTTAGTATTGATCACTAAAGATGAGGACTTAAAAATATAAATATATAATTTATATATTTATATAAATATAATATGTATGACCACTATATCAATAATACATTCAGTATAATTAAAAATAATCCATTTATAGTTTTCAATACTAGTTGGTCTTCAGTTACCTTCACTTGTTTCAAAATACCTTTTAACAAGTGATTAGTTCAAACCAGAATCCAAACAAAGTTATTTTTATTTTTAAATATCTATTGTATCTACAGTTATTTCCCCTGTTTCGTTCTGGTTTTGTTTTTCTCTTTTCTTCTTTTTCTTGATTGACCTTGCCAAATGTCTACCAGTTTTGCTTTTGTTAATCTCTATTACTTCCTGTGGCTGTTGTTCTTTTTATTATTATGATAATGATGATAAAATCTACCATTCTAACCATTTATAAGTGAACAATTCTGTGGCATTAAGTATATTCACAAGGTCGGACAACCATTACCAATATGCATTTCCAGAACTCAGAAATAATCAATTCTATAAAGAAACACAAGAGAGTAACTTTAGCTCTTCAAGACAACTTCTATTCTAATAAATAGGTTGAATGCAAATTTCAGAAGAGATACTTACAAACTCATTAAAAGTTTTCAATTTCATGTCAATTTTAAAAGCTCTGACCTAGAAGTGTCAGGCAGCTGTAACTGCCATTTAATAAATGTCACTTACAAGAAGGCTGTATAGTGGCATTAAAAAGTCATTGGCAGAAACTGTGAGGAGTCCCACCCAATATTAGGTATTGATCTCCTGTGTTCAACACAGCATCAAACAGCATCATATAGTAAATAAAATTGTTGATTTCATCTCAGGGTTCATAGCATTATAAAGCTGTTTATACAGACTAACTCACTAATGAATGGCATCTCAATTTATAAACACTGATTTACTCCTCCCAATATTTGCACCCTATCAACCTCACTGAGCCACATTGCTTGCTATTATCATTAGCTAGAAATGATACAAACAATTCCTACGGGAATAGCTAGCAAGCTGTTGGCAGTCTTCTTTGAATGTGTGTTGGGACTAAAGCAATTAGCAAAAATGTAACTTGATTGAAACAATTAGTTAATTGATGAGGACTTACACGACACAGTTTGCCCCTCTAGTTCTGCTGGCAAGACATTGAAATACAATGTGATACACATATTTTTTAACTAAGAATTGATGCAAGAAAATTAAAGGGCTAAGAAAGCAGACACCCTGAACATTGCATGGAGTATCGTACATGAGATTTGGTTTGTGACACTCACCATCTTAGAAAATGTGAGATGTCCTGTCAATGATGGGCAGGACTTTAAGCACTTTGATGCATGGATCTCCATTAAAGTGATATTTATTTATGCCCAAAAATATATATATAAGATTGAAGGGAAGAAAAAAGGGGAAGAAGTCAACCTGTTTTAAAATTTTATTCATTGGAAAACCTGCATAAGGAATGAGGTATGAAATTACCTTCACAGGTGTATGAACATCATGGTCACTGCCAGCCTGCCATAATATTTTTTAAGGGCTATCTTATTCAAGCACTTTAGATTTCAGCTCTTGGCTGATAACAGCCTACAAATCATCACAAGAACTACACTTGGAAATACCACAAAACTCTGAATGAAGCAAAGGGAAGTTGATGAAGTGTGGCTTCTTAAGTGTACAATTAAAATAAGACATGATAGAAAATCCTTCTTAGAGACAAAGAAAGCAGCTTTGTGAAGGGGTAAACAAAGATGCCCCAAATGTAAGTATCTTAGCTAAATAGAAATAAGAGAAAATGGATGATTGGGCAACTATACTTCAGCTACTGACTATTGGTTTATAGAAAGAACAAGAAAACCAGCCCCAGGTCAATGCCTTAATCATTCATCATGGACTACGTGGGTATATACCATCACTGGCCTATGCCAGGTGTGGGGATACAGTAGGGAATAAGACAAATATATTTCTATCTTCATGAAGCTTTCGTTGTAATAGAAAAGGTGTTAAACAAGTAGACACTTTTTAAAAATAGGACCCACAACCTAAATTGTGTAAAAACACATAAAGCAAGGCCCTGGCTGGTGGCACAGTGGATAAGGCGCCTACCTGCAAATCCAAAGGTCACTGGTTCAATTCCTAGCCAGGGCACATAACCAGGTTGCAAGCAAGGTCTCCAGCCAGGTCTGTAGCTGGAGGCAGGGGAAAGGCAACTATACATTGATATCTCTCCCTCTCTGCCTCTCTCTCTTCTCCTATCTCTGAAAATAATAAAATCTTTTTTTAAAAATGTAAAGCAAATAATCATAATAATGTTAGCGGGAACAAGAACAATACCCCACAGGAGATAAGAATAGTGACTCTCTGGTCACTAATTATTATGTATATGTCTTCACGTGATGGGTGATGATTTTTCACAATAGCCAGATATCCACAAAGACATATTTTATTGATAATACTGGTTACTTAGGAAGTCAGACTTCTGTGGAAGTCCTCCTGGCTATGGCTAAGGGTCAGAACCACACCAAATCTATTTATACAAGAACACATACATGTAGACATACTTAGGAAAGACAAGGAAGTGTAATATATGCAACATAGTCCTGTGGTCAATGCACAAGACATAGATGTAGAAAATGTGTTCCCCAAACAGCAAACTTTTTTCCTTAACTTTGGCCCATTGCTGCCCCTCTATGCTCTTCTTCATCTCATTACAGAGGAAAAAGAGGAGCCAACAGCCAGAACCAACTTCCCTATCACTCTCTTCCCTGATCACATCCCAATTTGTGCGGATTAAGAAAGCCTCCCTTTTCCTCTGTCCCAGCCCAGTCCCCCAGCCTGTAAATACTTCTCCTGAAGACTGAAAGTCTCACCCAAAGTCTTCCTTTGGAATTAGACGTTGAGAGCGTCAGGTGTGATTCAAATGTGTTACATGTGCCCACCTGAACCATTACCAGGGTGCTTCACGGTCCTGACTGCATACGAGAATCATCCAAGAGGCTCCTAGAATTTTTTTAAAGAATTTATTTAAAGGTGCTGGCCTGTGAACCCAAAGGTTACTGGTTCGATTCCCTAGCCAGGGCACATAACCAGGTTGCAAGCCAGGTCTTCAGCTAGGTCAGTAGCTGGAGACAGGTAAAAGGCAACCATACATTGAAAACAACTTTTTTTATTTATTTATTTTAATATTTTACTTATATTGAGAGAGGGGAAGGGTGGGAGAAAGAGAAGGAGAAAAATATCAATGTGCAATTACCTCTCACATACTCCCAAAGGGGGACCCGGCCCCTAGCCCAGGCATGTTTCCTGACTGGTGAATTAAACCTTGGTTCGCAGGCTGGCACTTAATCCACTGAGCCACACTAGCCAGGGCTATTTATTTATTTTTAAAAAAGAAGAGAAGGAAGGGAGAAAGAGAGGGAAAGAAACATCCATGTGAGAAACATCCATCAGTTGCAGGTCGCCCACACCATGGACTGAATGTGCAACCTAGGCAGGTGCCCTAACCAGGAATCAAACCAGCAACCTTTTGCTTTGTGGAACAACACAACCACACCACACCTGTCAGAGTAACTTTTAGAATTTTTGGTGTCTGGGCTCCACACCCACAGATTTTTATTTAATTGGTTGGTATAGAGCAAGGTGTGGATCATTTTTTTTTTAATATTTTATTTATTATCTCCAGAGAAGGGGGAAGAGAAAGAGGCAGAGAGGGAAAGAGACATCAATGCATGGCGGCCCCTCACCTGCCTCCAGCCATGCACATGGCCGGAGGCCCGGCTTGCAACCTGGCCACGTGCCCCAGCTGGGAATCGAACCAGCCACCCCAGGTTCACAGGCCAGCACCCTAACCACTGTGCCACCAGCCAGGGCTGGATCATTTTTAAAAAGCTGCCCTAGTGTTTCTAATATAGCAGCCAGGGCCGGAGCTAATGCCTTAATGCTTGGGTGTAAATTATCGTGTCCCTTTCAATAGCGGAAGCCTAAAAGAGGACCCATTTCACCAGGAAGGGAATGACAGGAAGGGAATAAGCAGAGGACAAACCTCTGGAGCTGGCGCAAGAATGGACAGCATTTAGGAGCCAGGGGTCATGTAAACGTACAGGGAACATTGGAGAAGGTACAAACCACGTGAGCCTCTATACAAGACTCTAATGATATAATCTGGTGTTAATCTCTAGAACATGCATTGTGGAAATGAAAAGTGCTGATCCTGAGGAGTTGTGTAATGAACAAATTCAAGTTCTTTCTCCTGCCTGTGTTTTTCTTTTGCTCTCATAGTACTACACTCCAACACTTCCAACACTTCCAACACCAGATACGTGTGGGGATGGGGGGTGGGTTCCCACACCAGGCAATTCTTGATGACACCAGCTGGTGCATCCTGCAATTTAACTCAGTTCTGACACTATCTACATGGAGATAGCATCGAATCCCACATGTTAGGCCCAGTCCTAGGAGACTGCCACCCACTTCAGATGACAATCACAACCAGTAGGTCTCCAGATTCCTCACAATTTTGTTCAACTTGGCTGTAAATCCAAGTTTCCATTATCTTTTCTCCCTTGGGTTCACTTATTTGCTAGAACAGCCCACAGAACTCAAGAAAACACATTTGCCATTTTATTCCACACTGAAGGCTATGACAAAAGGCAGAGATGAAAAAACAAATGAAGTACACAGGTCTAGAAGGGTCCCAAGCACAGGAGCCAGACTGAGCTTTCCCACAACTCCCTAAATTTCCACTGGTGGGTGGGCTCAGGATCTGTGTTGTGCTTTAAAGTTTAATTGGGGGAACGTTTATTGATCCTTTGTATTCCCCTTTAACTGCCTCTTACTTTACCCCAAAGACTAAGGAAAACTGTTGAAGTCAAGTTCCTGGATTACACAGTTGCAGAGATAGAGCTTCCAAACAGGTAAAGTTCAAGTGCATATAATCATGTCTTTCTCTCTCTCTCTCTCTCTCTCTCTCTCTCTCTCTCTCTCTCTCTCTTCCCCACCTCTCTCCCTCTCTCCTTCTCTCTCCCTCTCTCTCTCCCTCTCTTAAAAATTGTATTCATTTACTTTTAGAGAAAGGAAAAGGGAAGGTAAAAGAGAAGAAAAGAAACATTGATTGGTTGCTTCTCCCATGTACCCCAACCAGGGACTGAACCTGCAACCTAAGCGTGTGCCCTGTCTGGGAATCCAACTGGTGACCTCTTGCTTTGCAGAATGATGGCTCACCAACTAAGCCACACCGGTCAGATCTCAGGGTCTCTCTTTAAATGTACATATACTTCATTCCTAGAGGCTACAGAGTTCAGGGGTATGGTTAGCTCAAGGTCTGAGTCCTCTGTTTTACACTGAGAGAAGGCAAGAGTGACCTTAAGCATCTAGTTTTGCACAATGAACAGGGCGTATATAAAAGGAAACCAAAGGAAAGACAGGAACAGTGCTTCAACTGGTGAAAATAGGAGAAAGTAAACTAGTAGGAATATATTAAGGGGTCTCTTTCTTTGTGATAAACTTCTCACAAACCTAAGGAATTTCAGATGAAGAGGTACTGTGGCATAATAACAATGCAAGGCCCAGAAAGAAGCGTATTAGACAAACACACACACACAAAAAAAACAACAAAAAAAAAAAAACAAAAAACATAGAACATGAACTATTCTTAGGGGTGTTCCTCTTATAAATGTAGTGTCTGCTACAGGAGAGTAAACACTTTGTCCCTAGAAAGAACTTACACTATTAAGGACTGCCTTGTGCTTCTCCCAAAATATTTGTATGTTGAAGGCATAACCCCCAATGTGGCTATATTTGGCGATTGGACCTTTAAGGAGTAATTAAGATTAAGTGAGTTCATAGGGTAGGCCCTGATCTTATAAGACTGATTACCTTACAAGAAAAAAAAAGAGAGCAGCACATATACTAAAATTGGAACGATACAAAGAAGATTAGCATGGCCCCTCTGTAAGGGTGACACACAAATCCGTGAAATGTTCCATATTTCACCAGAGTTCCCTTCTCTCTCACCCTCTCTATCCCTTCCCTTGCCTTCCCCTCATCCTCTCCCTGCCTCCACCCCATCCCACCACACACACACACACACACACACACACACACACACACACACACACACTGGAAAAACCCTGTGAGGACAAAGCAAGAAGATAGCTGTCTGCAAGCCATGAAGAGTGTTCACCAGAGACCCAATCTGCCAGTACCTTGATCTGGGACTTCTAGCCTCCAGAGCATGAGAAAATAAGTTGCTGTTGTTAAAGACACCCAGTCTGTCTGTGGCATCTTGTTATGGTCGCCTAAACTGACTAATACACTCACTCATGTAGCAGTAGAATCCAAGGAATAGAAGATCAAAAGGGAAATGGAATAAAATAAAAAAGGAGTTTTAAAAAAACAAAACACCAAAAGGAAGAAAGAGACTTCCGGAAAGATCTGAGGATGGGCAATGCCATTCACTATAGGAGCTATGGACGGGAGCAAAAAGACAGGAGCTTTAAGATGCCTCCCATGGGGAAAAGACAATTTATAACAGTGGTAGATGCCCTCCAGAGTACAAGAGTTATTGTCACAATTAACCTCCTGATGGGAGATTCCTCCCAACTAAGTTGTAAGTTCATAGGTCCTCCACTGATTGGCATAGACTGATTACCACCTGGTAGAGCTGAGACAAAGAAATTTTCTTTTGCTCTCTTCTGTTCACTGTATCAATCAACCTCTCCCAGAAAAATCTCTGTCTTTGGCTATAGTCATTATCAACAATGTAGACCTAGAATACAACGTATATTAAGTTCCAACTAATACTTGATTAAAGAACAGGTTATTGTATGTGGAAACTGATGCTCCAATTATCAGTTTTTGAAGCAGGAATATTTGTTGCCATTGTTTTACATGTTCTTTATTGTTGGGATTTTAGAGCCATAAGACACATGGAATTTGAAATTAAATTAACACAAATTTATAGATATTTGTAGTTTTGAAGGAGCAGTTCCAGAGGAAAGCAGCTGCTATTCAAGAAACCCAAGCTCCAGGCCCTGGACAGGTAACTCATTTGGAGTGTTGTCCCAATATGCCAAGATTGCAGGTTTGAGCCCTTGTCAGGGCACATACAAGAATCAACCAATAAATGCTTAAAATAAATCAAACAATAAATTGATGTTTCTCTCTCTCTCTCTTTTTCCCTCTCCTTCCTTGCTTCCTTTCTCTACAAAATGAAAGAAAGAAAAGAAAGACAGAAAGGAATCCAAATTCTATATAAGCATCCACTGACAGAGAACAAGTCAACCAAGAAAAATGGGGGAAATGACAGATTTTTATATTTTTATTTTTATTTTTTTAAAGATTTTATTCATTATTTTCAGAGAGAAGGGTAAGGAGAGAGGAAGAAAGGGAGAGAAGCATCAAGGTATGTCTGTGGCCCTAGCTGGTGGCACAGTAGATAAGGAGCCAGACTGTGAACTCAAAGGTCACTAGTTCAATTCCCAGCCAGGGCATATAACTAGGTTGTAAGCCAGGTCTCCAACCAGGTCTGTAGCTGGAGGCAGGTGAGAGGCAGCCATATGCTAATGTCTCTCTCCCTCTCTGCCTGTCTCCCTTCCCCTCTCTCTAAAAATAATTAATTAATTAATAATCTTCTTAAAAAATGTATGGTTGCCTTTCACCTGCCTCTAGCTAAGGACCTGGATGGAAACCTGGCTGGAAACCTGGTTATGTGCCCTGAATGGGAATCAAACCAATGACCTTTGGGTTCACAGGCTGGCACCTATCTGCTGAGCCACAAGCCAGGGCTGATTATTTTATTTTTTAAGTTTATTTATTATTCACTGCAATTTTATGGAGTAGTTCCATTACTTTATTTTTTAACCTTTTAAGGTTTTATATATTATTTTTAGAGAGAGGGGAAGGGAGGGAGGCAGAGAGGGAGAGAGACATCAATGCATGGTTGCCTTTCACCTGCCTCCAGCTGGGAACCTGGCTGGAGACCTGGCTTGCAACCTGAGTATGTGCTCTGACTGGGAATCAAACCAGCAACACTTATGTTCACAGGCTGGTGCTCAATCCACTGAGCCACATCGGAGTTCCATTACTTTAAAGATGGTGAAACAGAGGCTCAGAATGAACTTAGCATTTCACTAAGTTCAACATAGATAATAAGTGACCCTAGGATACTAACCCAGGCAATAAACCCCATGGTTTATTATCTCGACAAGAATCAAATAAAATGTATTTCACATAATTCAAGTCAAAAATAAAAAGCAGATAACTGTTCAGGTAATGGACAGAGTGACATGGAGCTCACCTCCAAAAGGCTTGCAGGGACACGTCAGAGGCATTCATGAACACCTTGTGAGACTAAACTGCCCGTCCCATTGCAGGGACACGTCAGAGGCATTCATGAACACCTTGTGAGACTAAACTGCCCTTCCTGTGGTCTTGGGTGTAGAGGCAGTGACTGAGTGTGAGTGGTCTGAGAGAGGGGTCGAGACTGATCTTTTCCTGATCTACATATCTCATTCCACTCTTAAGGTTGAAAAGTTTGTCTTGGGATTGACCTCCATCCTTGAATGTGCATTTCAAATGCATGTTCTTTTCTTTGTATTCTCCTTTAAGCTGGAGAAGGAAGATGGGAACAGCCTGCTCTGTCCTGGGGGGAAAATCTGTCCTTCTTTGTTGCTTCTTGGCCCTCTTCTCCATTTCTAGACCTACTTCTAACTGGTGAGGAAATGTAAGTTTGGAGATGACCCCTTCTTGAGGGCTTCTAGAACTTCTCATTTTTTAATTCATTGCTGGTGTTCTGGCCTTGCCATCAAAGCACAAAGGTCTGAGACTCATGGGTGCACTTACCAAGAACGAAACAGAATACACTTGTTATTATCCTTGACTATACATTAGAATCCACCTCATTAGGCTTTTAAAATTCCCTTGGTCAAGCTACACATTATACCAACTTAGCCAATATCTCCGGTGTCAGAGAAGCCAACCCAAGCAATGGTATTTCTTTTTAATCCCAGATCATTCCAATGGGCAACTAGTGAAACAATCCCTTTTGGTTGTAGACCTCAGAACTGCCTTTAAGATGGGGGAAAAAAAAAAAAGTTTACCATATGACTCAGTATAGACCCTGAAAATTCTATAATAGTTTTTAGGACCAGAGTATAATAAAGAATGTTCCTTGACTCCACCATTTTATTCTGTTAATATATTGTCTTTTGAGGGGCACTTGGAATGATTAAATTGGAATAGTATTTCAGGGTTTTGGTCAAATACAAGTCTCATCACCTTACACCATAATATTTGTCATGAATTGCAGAAACCACATTTCTCTCTAGTTTGAGTAATGCTCTTTCCCCTCCCCAAACACCTCAAGTCTTTGGCAACATTTGAGCTGGAAATTAGGTTCTGTCCTATTATGATATGGTTCCATGAAGTACCAAGAGGAAAAACAGGTCAGCCAAAATGCCTATTTATGTGCATCAAGAACCAGAAAACAATAATTGTGTTTGTCCTATAACATTAAAAAATTGCAAGTAACTTTACCAATGAAGAAAACATTTTTTAAAGATTTTAGTCACTTATTTTTATTTTTAGAGAGAGAGGAAGGGAGGGAGAAAGAGAGGAAGAGAAACACTAAATGGAACAGTTGCTTCTCACATGTGTCCCAGGGCCAGAACTTGCAGCCCAGGCATGTGCCTTGCCCAGAAATCAAACCAGCAATCTTTCACTTTGTATGATGCCCAACCAACTGAGCCACACTGCTTAGGGCAGAAAATTTTTAAATAATAATGATAAATTATGCACAGAGAGAAAAGCTAAACAGCAGTATCAGAATGAAACAGCCATGACTATGTGAGGTCAAAAGTCCATCCATCATTAATCTAATAAGAACAGTTTGCGTGACATTGATGTAACCTGGCAGCCAAGGAGAGTGGATTGGAATGCCCATGAGTGAGCAATGGCAACCTCACTGTACTAGTAAGTGGGGGTGGGTAGACCCCCTTGACTGAGCATGTGTGCTGTGTGGCCACCACATCTAAAATGACTGAGCAAAACCCTGGCTGATGTGGCTCAGTGGACTGGCACCAGCCTGCAAACCTAAGGGTCACTGGTTCGATTCCCCAGCCAGGGCACATAGCCAGGTTGTAAGCCAGGTCTCCAGCCAGGTCCTTAGCTTGAGGCAGGTTAAAGGCAACCACACATTGATGTTTCTCTCCCTTTCTTCCTCTTTCCCTGCCCTTCTCTCTGAAAATACTGAATTAAAAAAAAAAAAAAAAATCTCTAAAATGACTAAGTGAACAAAGCAACAAATCTGCATTAGATTTTGCATTAAGCTTGAACATTTCTCCACAGAAACTGCTCAGATAATTTAGAAGGCCACAGTTATGGGCAACTGGTAATTGACAGCTTCATCATGAAAATAAACCCACTCATACATTATGTCTTGTGAAGAGTTTTTTGGCAAAACATCAAATCACCCAGGTAACTTGCCATCCTCTATAGCCCAGGATTGATGCCCTACAAATTCTGGCTTTGCCCAAAACTAAAACCACCTTTGAAAGGCAAGAGATTTCAGACCATCAATTAAGTTCAAGAAAATATGACAGGGCAGCTGATGACAATTGGGAGAATTATCTGAGGTCCCAAAGCCTTCTTTGAAGGAGACTGAGGTATCATTGTCCTAAGTACAATGTTTCTTATATTTTGTATCTTCTTCAATAAATGTCTCTATTTTTTATATTACATAGTTGGACATTTTATGAACAGACCTCATAGACAGTGGCTCTCAGTTAAGACATTACGATTCCTAATGAGCTTCTTAAAGATTAATTAAACTAAAAGCTGTAAACATGAGACCCATATATAAGAATTTTTGCTTTTATTTGGGGATTAATGTCCTTCAATCTTCCCAGAGGACTCCAAAATTCAGCCAAGAGTGAGAGCCAATACTCTAATCAAGAGATTTTCAACTGGTGTGCCACA
The DNA here is from genome assembly GCA_004026585.1 of Noctilio leporinus. NCBI lineage: Eukaryota > Metazoa > Chordata > Mammalia > Chiroptera > Noctilionidae > Noctilio > Noctilio leporinus. Next base: position 108,013 of record PVIW01001578.1, read on the forward strand.
AGAATTTTTTTTAAGATTTTATTTATTATTTTTTTAGAGAATGGGGGAGAGAGGCAGAGAGGGAGAGAGACATCCATGTATGGTTGCCTTTCACCTGCCTCCAGCTATGGACTTGGCTGGGGACCTGGCTTGCAACCTGGTTATGTGCCCTGGCTGGAAATCGAACGAGCAACCTTTGGGTTCACAGGCTGGCACCTTATCTACTGTGCAAGAATTTTTAAAACATAGAATACCTGACTATTTGGTCAGGGGCACTGACCTCTTTCTCCTAGATTGTCAAATTAAAAAATGACAACAGCCAATACAATAGCCATCCAATGTGAATGAACCAAAATTATACCTATGTTTGTGTGTGCCACAGAATTTTAGTAATTAGTTTATGTGTGCCATGAAATTTAAAAAGGGTTAAAAATCGCTGCTCTAAGCAGTGCTTCGGGACCTTGGACAACTATAGATATTAGGAAGAAAAGAATAAATTTAGACATTGTTTTTAAATAATTGCTTTATACTAAAGAGGCAAACAACTTGAAGAAAGCAGGAATGGAAACAAATATAAAACATCAATAGAAAACCCTGCTTATTCCTGTGTAAAATAATGTTCTCAACAACCCAGATTGACTTATATGATCTAGGTAGATTTTATTAAGAAATAGACAAAACTTGTTACATGATGGTGGTGTAAGTTTATCCTTTGGAAAAAGATACCCATTATATATAGACTACTCTTCAGGTACAAACACACACAATGTTCTTGGATTTTTCAAAAAAGAAAAGCTGTGACCTTTCTACCTCTATACCTTAATCACTTTTGATGGAAATATATTCCTAAAACCTAATTACACTTTCCTTCTTATTCTGGGAGAGGAAAGCAAGATGGTGTAATAAATGAAAACTTTGCAGATGATAACATGGAGGCCAAACAGCATGCATCTGTAGGAAGATTTGGACATATAACAACTTGAAACTAGGTGAAATTAACAAAATAATGCAAAATATAATAAACTTTCTAACTCACTTCAAAACTAAGCTCAACTTAATTCTCAGGCCATAATGTGCTTTATGATTAATGGGTATTTAGAGGAGAAAGATTTTCACTATTTATCATCAGCTTTCCCTACTTCCCAGTCAACTTATATTAGCAAATCTCCATTTTGCAAAGCACCTGTTGGCCTGATCACTACAGCTCACACAATGCAAAGAACTGTTGCAATTACCTTGATAATTCATGGTGAACAGGGCATTTGCATAACATTCAGGATACCCCATTATCATTTCCATTACAATGTAGGCAAATTCTTTATTGGAAAACCAGATAAAGCAGTTCACATTTATCAGGCAAAGCCACAGAGGCACTATGCAAATACCTCAACCTTTTCTGTCAAATGTGGTATTTCAGTCAGTTAATCATTGAAAGCACCTTTCATTAAGCAAAGGAGCCTGAGTGTGAAGGCTAAAGCTAAGCAAAACTCTTTTATTGAATCAATCATGAGAAACAGAAAATGCCCACATTACCTAATTTATTTACAACGATTAGTCACTGAAAATGAAAAACAGGAGAAAAATCTGTTTTCTCCATGAATAAAGTAAGTCACTTTCATATTTTCTTAAGCGGAGGATTTTTCAGGCCTCTGGTTCATCTTATCTATGGCTATTGCAAACCATCCACTGTACCCCTATTCTAGCCAATGAGCTTTGTGTCCTGCTCTTTCCAAAAAGAACATGACACTGGACCACACTTCCCATGACTTTGAAGAGGAAACATGACTTTGAAGAGGAAACACATTAAGACATAATGTCAGAAATATTTGTAAACTGTTGCCAACAATTCTGCCTCTGAGCTAATGTTATAAACACTTAACTAAACTCGAAGGGAATATTTATGAGATATTTTTCCCCTGAGAAAGAACTGCAATCTCAAAAAAAATAAACTGCATATGGGCAATACATGTTTCTTTCAAGTTTCCCAAAACTTTGGAATATATTGTACGAGAGGCCCTAGGACTTACCTCTCCAAACTTGACCACTGGCTGGGTGCCACACGCAACTCTTAGAAGTGTAGGCTGCTCTGAAGGCTTGCCTGGCTGTCTTGGCTGAAGGCTTCTCTGGTACATCTTGGTTCTTTTTCTTGTGATTAAAACCTGCCCATGAATGAGGAACCAGAAGAAGATCACTGTCAATACTGGAAGGCTAAGCAAGGCAGCTTCCAAAACATGTATTTCTCAGACCGATGAACCACACAGGCAACTGGAGAATAACAAATGTCACTAGCAAACAGTTCATTCTACAGCCTGGTGTTTTCTTTCCCAGAGTGTAGTAAAGACCACAACAGAGGAAGCCTCTAATGCTTTACAATAAAGCAATAGGATAGATGGCTAACTTAAAATTGATGGATAGGAAGCTTCCCCCCAAGTGAGAAATTTGCTCATTCAGTTATTTTGTGTGGTGCATGTATGTTTTATTGAGGTGAAATTTATATAACTGTGAGAAATATTGCTCTTCCAGTCCAGAAAACAAATGGACAATGAGGCCAAGAATATAGCAAAAGCAAGGAATTTATTTACATTCTTGCCTTCTTGCAAGAACGCGGACCTGCTGGTGGGCAGGCACACTGAAGTGGGAGAAACAGATGAATTTATACCCTGACACAAGCAGTCCTCCCCCTTTCCCTCATTGGCTGGGTACTGTGGAGTCACACTCTGGCATGATTATGTCTAAAGAGATGATTGGGCAGTTTAAACTACAGCACAGCTGTCCCTCCTTTCCTTTGTTCCCAGGAGTACCCATAACAAGCTTAGTCAAGTCCTCACTTTGTTAATTCTGCTAACTCAGAAACTTCCTGATTAATTTTGTTCTACTGTGGCTTAGCCTAGTCTAACAGTCACTGCCATCTTGTTTCTCACATAACATAAAGTCAATCATTTTTAAAGTGAATAATACGGATCATCTTGTAATGGGGTAAGTCAGGGCATGGGTCCCTGGAAAGCAGGGGAACCCCACCATTGCCCCAAACCTTGCAAAAAGGCAGAAGCAGAGGGTGGGAAGAGCAGAAGGCACAGCCTTTGAGGCACATTGCAAAACAAAGGCGGATTAACAACCCCGCCTTTCCTGAAGGTGGCTATCCCTGGCAAATTGTGTCTGTGACCGAGAACTTGCACCAGCAAGTGACTGGGGAGTGACACAGTGGAGGCAGGCAGGGCGGGGGACACATCCAGCCCCTGTGAGAACTGTGGGGGCTGGATGCCCACTCTGGCTGCCTGTGCGTGGCTGGGAACTCTTGCCTGACTAAAGATGGCAGCAGAAAAGAGTGTTACAAAGTGGAAGGAGGCCACCCCTACACTCCCCACAGCTCCAGCCTGTGGTTTGGGGATGAGGGTAGGGGACAGTGGAGCACAGCCCTTTTTCCTGAGAGGTAGTTTGTATTTATCTATGGCTGATAGCTAGTTTCTTAGTCATGCAAATGACTATGGCCATCCAAGGCACCAAAAACCTGGGTGGGGCTTTGACCATAGAAAGGTGATGAAAGAGCTTATGAGGCCTGCATAAGATTCTGTGAGTAGCCAAAATTGGTCACCACACCCACTGAGTCATAGGCCGAAATCAGAGCTTTAGAATAAGGCAGCAGCCGTTTTCTGCAGATGGGAGCATTCATGGGACCAGCAGATGCAGGGCCCACCTGGGGCTTAGACCCCACATGGATGAGAACCCGCTCCTGGAGGCAGGATCCCACGCAGGGATGTGTGAATCCATGGGCCCCAGCACCTGACACCATGATCCAGTGCAGCATGACACATGCTTCTTGAACCCGGCCCCAAAGGAGAGAGTTGCTGCGGGGGGTGGTAACTCTGAAACCCACATGTGCACATTCCAGAGAGGATGGAGATCAGTTTGCATGATCAGCCGAGGGACAGATGAAATGGGGAGCTTCTGGCCACAGTTTTGGCTTATAACCTTTTGGGGAGCAAAGGAAGTTCTAGGTCTTGTGGAAGAGAGGGGTTCCGAACAGGAGTGCTATCAGCCCCCCATCCAAAGTTGGAACCCTGTTAATAAAAACCTGTTTCCTTCAACACAAATCATTGAGGCATATAAAAAACGATGCCAAGTGGTCAAAATCCAGTTTGCAGGATTATAATCTTTCCCGGTATTTTAAAGCCTAGACTGGCTACCATGTCATTCCAATGCTAAAGGTGAAAACTACGATCAATCAGAATTCCCTAGTACTCTACATTCATACTTTGTGCATGCCAAATGAAAGAAAAGTTCAGCTGAATTTTGTTTTCCACATATCAGACTAGTTTTAGACATGACTAACTCAACTGACTAGTGACTCAGGATGTGTCTATAGAACACTGAAATAACCAATCAATCCAGAGGGAAAATAATGATCAAGTGGTTGTGTTGTGCATTTAGCTGCCAGACAATTTTTTTTTTTACTTTTTAATCTACCATTAGAGTGTCTTAGAAACATAACCTCAACACATCTCTATCAAACTCTAAAACCTCCACAAAGAGAAGCCCTGTCCTCACTATAGAAGACCTGACTTCATCTTCACCACTAGGAGATTCCTGCCCAGGGAGGAACTACCCCATCGCAAATGACTCCTCCACACTAAGCAGTGCGGCTGGGCAGCACACCACCCAACTGGAAAACATACAAAATCGATACTTCAGAGAACCTTAAATCTGCTAATGGGAAGCACTTTTCCTGCCTGTTACCCTCTGGTGACCAGTGAATTTCTGGGCCTCCCCAGAGTTGGTCCTGTGCTTCCCAAGAGAACACCAAAATCCTCAACCTTTCTCAACTCTGAACCACCTAGTGCCTGATGCCTGGTGCTTTACTGATTGCTGACAACTCAGAACCACAAAGCTAGAGGCCATTAATGAACGTCACCCCACATAGCTGTTTTACTTCTGCCTAGAAGACACAAAGGAGGATCCAGTAATAAACATTCTCAAGCCCTCTATTAGGCTGAAGGAGAGAATGGATCTGGGGCCCCAGGGTCCTTTCTGTGCTCCTGAAACCACCGATGTGGGCTGTTACTCAGGTAAGACTGGCCCTGACAATCCATTTACTTTATGCTCAAGAAATAAATGTTACTCCACAATCAACTGTGCAGCTTTTCAAATGAAAGGCTGCCATGCCTGTCTCCCACTTCCAGCCTCTCTAGGGTCCAGGCCTCTGTACTTTATGAAAACACCCAGGTGAGTGTCAGCAGCAGCCAGGCTGACTCCCTCTCAAAGGGTTTTTAGTCTTTAGATGTTTACTAGGGACCAAATTGAATCTGAAATCCTGCGACATGCAAGACACATTTCTCTCTCAACGATAGGAAGAGAAAATGACATCCCATTGTTTGTTCTGTTTGCCTCATTTGGACCTAAGATTCTTAGTAACAAACAGGACATTCAGGTTTGAAATCACATTTCATTTTTCTCCTAGTACTCACCGTTGGTGAATTCGAGATGCTGAGGTCTCACTGACTTCACTCCATTACTGAAATGAATTGAAAGGCATCAAGAAAGCATCCTGACCAAGCCATCAATAATGTAAAAACTATGTTCCCCATGGATTACCGAATAGATGTCTATTTCCATGGGAACATCTTGTGTGCCTGAGGAGCTGACTATCTAAGAGAGCACATCATTCGGTCAGGACCAAGTTGCTCTCAACTGATCTGCAGATCTTAACAAGAGCATGTCTGCCACCCAGTGTTCAAAATCAGCATTAAATTATTGTCAGCATCACAGGAAAGCAACTCCTTTCTTTCAGAACTTCATTTTTATTTTTCTTAACTAAGGTCAATTCTGGGATGTGTAGGGGTGTTAGGGAGAGGTAGTATTCTTTTCTTAAGATTTTGTTTATTTATTTTTAGAGAGAGGGGAAGGGAGAGGGAAAGAGAGTGAGAGAAACATTGATCGGTTGCCTCTTGTATGTCCCAGCCAGAGACTTGGCCCCCAACCCAGGCATGTGCCCTGACCAGGAATCAAACCGGCAACCTTTGTTTACAGAATAACACCCAAACCACTGAGACACAGCAGTCAGGGCAGGGAGAAGTGTTATTTCTGAATGAAACCTATAAAAAACACAAACACTTGCACTTGTTACTCATGCATTCAGTCACTGAAGACTATAAACATTAATCAAAACAGCCCTGGCTGGTGTGGCTCAGTGGCTTGAGCGCTGGCCTGTGAATGGAAGGGTCACTGGTTTGATTCCCAGTCAGGGCACATGCCTGTGTTGTGGGCCAGGTTCTCAACTGAGGGTGTATAAGAGGTAAACATACATTGATGTTTCTGTCCCTCTCTTTCTCCCTTCCTTCCTTTCTCTCTAAAAATAAATAAATACAATCTTTTTTTTTAATTCATCAAAACAGTCATGATCCATGTGCCAGAACCTCATTCTCATTAAATTATCTCCACAATATCAGCAATAAGGACCTGAAGTTCTCAAAGCCAGACTCTTGCCATAGTGAGCACTGTGGTTTCTACTTGCATATATATAACCTTGAGAAATGTTGCTCTTAATGGGTTTAGGGTAGTCTATCCAATTACAGTAATTTAAATTTCAACAAGAAGATAACAGTGAGCACTGTCCCACTTGGTGCTGAAATACAATTCATATCAAAATGTTCTGTTCCTACAAAAGGCCTGGGCTCATGTCTCAGTGGACCTAACTGTTCTATCTCCCAGGTATATAATAAAGACACTTACTCTCCCAGCTCCAGATGAAAAATAACCCTGAACCTACTCACAAAGAGGTGTTGAGGAATAGCTATTATACGCTAGAGTAAAAGGCCCTGTGAAAGCAAAGATAGACTTTATGTGATATACTGACCTTCTCCCAGCCACAGTAAGAGCTGTGCTATAGTTAATATAACTAGAGATGGATCATCAGGTAACAGATTCAGAGAGAGGAGTCTGTGAGAATAACCAGTCTCTTCTTCCTCTTGGTTCCACCTCTACAATGCAGTCTATTCTTTTTTTCATTCACACGAGGTAAAAATAAAAATGAAGAAAATAGTCTAACAGTAAAATTGCACTAAATACATATCTATCAATAATCACTTTAAATATAAATGGCTTAAATGCTCAAACCAGAAGACATTAGGTACCTGAATGGATAAGAAAACAAGATATATATAGATATAGATATAGATATAGATATAGATATAGATATAGATAGAGAGATAGATAGAGAGATAGAGAGATAGATATAGATATAGATAGGTCTATATCTATATATATGATATTTCCAAAAGACACTTCTCAGATCCAAAGGTATACACAGACTAAAAGTAAAGGGATAGAAAAAGATATTTCATGCAAGGAAAAAAATAGCTGGGTAGCAGTACTTACATCCAACAAAATAGACTTTAAAACCAAGGCTATAGTAAAAGACACAGAAGGACACTACATAATGATAAAGGGAATAATCCAACAAGAGGAGATAAACCTAGTAAACATTTACACACTCAACATAGGAGCACCTAAATATGTGAAGCAAATCTTGATGGACATAAAGGGAGAGAGTGACAGAAATACAGTCATAGTCAAGGATTTTAACACCCCATTAACTTCAATGGATAGATCTTCCAGACAGAAAATCAACATGAGATAGCAACCTAAAATGACACACTAATGTAAAAGAACATAAGCACCCTTATGTTCATTGCAGCATATTTTTAAATCACTCAGGTATGGAAGCAGCCCAAGTGTCCATCAGTAGACAAATGGATAAAACAGCTATGGGTCATTAATGCAATGGAATACTACTCAGTTGTAAAAGAGGTGAAATTTTGACACATTGTATCTGCTCCCACAACTAAGAAGGAATACAACTACCTCAAAACTGGAGACAACTAGAATTTCCAGAAAATCAAGCTGCACCAAAATCCAACAAAAAAAGATATAGATAAGAAATACTCATCCAGACTGATAAGAGGGGTGGAGCCTTGGCAGAGAGGAAGTGGTGTGGCAGCAGTAGTGGCTGTGGTTGTCCAGTGGAAAACACAGTATCACATTTCAAAAAGTAGGGAGAGACACCTGGGAAACTTCCAGAACCAGACCAGACCATGCAGCTCACAGTTCCAGCACCAAGAAAACTGGAGCCATATTGCTTCTGACTATGAAAACCAGTGGGAGTTGGGGCAGAGGAAAAAACTTATAATCTCTCAGCAGAGTCCATTTGTTTAGAAGGTCCCCACAGTCCTAGAATGTCCACAGACCCACCTACTCTGAGAACCACAACCAGAGCAACAGCTAGAGTGGTGCCAGTCCCATGTGGGAAATAAGGGAAGTACCTGGGAGTGGGGCAAGTGCTGAGTAAGCGCCATTGTTCCCTCTCAGACCCCTCCCCCACATACAGCACCACAATGTGGTTGAATGGATCATCCCATACCGATGGATACCTAAGGCTCCACCCCTTACAACATAACAGGTGTAACAGCTCCACCCAAGACATGGAAGCAAACACAGGAGCCTGTCAAGTTGAGAAGACAGAAAAGTATGGCCCAAAAGAGGGGACAGAACAAGGTTCCAGTGGGAGAACTAAGTGACAAAGAGATAGCCAACCTAACAGACACAGAGTTCAAAACACTAGTGATAAAAATGCTAACAGGCTTGACAGATATGCTTGAGTATGGCAAATGCAGAAGGGAAGAAGTGAAGGCTAGGCTAAGCAAAACAAAGGAAAACACACACAAAACCAATGACAAAAAGAAGAAAAATTGGGTTCAAATAAACAATCTGGAACATAAGGAAGAAATAAACAGTCAACTAGTACAGAATGAGGAAACAAGAATTGAAAAAAATAAGTAGAGACTTAGGAGCCTCTGGGACAAATCTAAGTCTAAGAAGCACAGAGAGTCCCAAGTAAGCTAAACCCCAAGAGAACCACACCAAGGCACATCATAATTAAAAGGCCAAAGATTAAAGATAAAGAGAGAATCTTAAAAGCAGCAAAAGAAGAAAGTTACCAAGCCCTGGCTGGTGGCTCAGTGGATAAGGCACCAGCCTGCAAACCCAAAGGTCACTGGTTCAATTTCTAGCCAACCCAAAGATCACTGGTTCGATTTCCAGCCAGGGCACATAACCAGGTTGCAAGCCAGGTCTCCATCCAGGTCCTTAGCTAGAGGCAGGTGAAAGGCAACCATACATTTATGTCCCTTTCCCTCTCTGCCTCTCTCCCTTCCTCTCTCTCTAAAAATAATAAAGAAAGAAAGAAGAAGAGAGTTACCTACAAAAGAGTTCCTATAAGAACATCAGCTGATTTCTCAAAAGAAACTTTGCCATCAAGAAGGGACTGGCAAGAAGTATTCAAAGTGATGAAAAGCAAGGATCTACAATATTGCTCTATTCAGCAAAGCTATCATTCAGATAAAGTGCTGCCCAGAAAAGGTAAAGCTACAGGAGTTGATCAGTACCAAGCCATTATTATATAGAATGTTAAAGGAACTTACTTTAGAAAAAGAACATAAAAACTATGAACATTAAAGTGACAACAAATTCACAACTATCAACAACAGAATCTAAAATAATAAAAATTAAAACAAGCTAAGCAAACAGGCAGAATAGGATCAGAATGATAGGTATAGGGATGATTGGGAGGGTTATCAGCTGGGATGGGGAAGGAGGAGAAATGGTGAATGACTTAGAAAACATAATTGCTGGGTACAAGATAAACAGGGGAAGTTAAGAATAGTATAGAAAAGGGTGAAACTAAGGAACTTATTTGCACAACCCATGGTATGGTATTGTGGGAGGGAAGGGGGTGCTGGGTGGAGAGGAGCAAAGAGAAAAGAAATTGGGACAACTGTGTATTTTGTATTTATATTGTACATAATCAATATTTTATGTGTAACAGCATAATCAATAAAATATACCTTAAAATTTTTTAAAGGAGAAAATTTTACCCTCTGTGACAGTATAGATAGACATAGAGAACATTATGCTAAGTGAATAAGCCAGTCAGAGAAAGACAAACACCATATGATTTCACTCATATGTGGAACCCAATGAACAAACTGAAATAACAAGGAAAATGGGGAAGACTCATAGATGGAGAACAGGGTGACAGCAAGTGGTGTGGGGAGGTGAGGGGTAAAGGGACTAAGCGAAAAGGAAAAAGGACATGGACAACAGTGGGGTGATTGGTGGGAGGAGGGTGTATAAGGGAACTAAATGGTAATGGAAAAAATACAATAAAGATTAAATTTTTTAAAAAGATAAATATTCTTTATAGAACTAGATAGATTTTTTTGTAGAGAAGTAAACACATCTTTTAAAACTCTTTAACCCAAACTTTGTTGGGGATATTTTCATGAAGAGCTTTAAAGGGTATTGTCAAAGTAGCAATAAGAATAGAAGTTAGCCCTCACTCATGTGGCGCAGTGGATTGAGCACCAGCCTGTGAATCAAAGGGTCGCTGGTTTGATTCCCAGCCAGGGCACATTCCTGGGTTGTGTGCCAGGTTTCCAGTTGGGGATGCAGGCAAGGCAACCAATTGACCTGTCTCTCACACATCAGTATTTCTCTCCCTCTCTTTCTTCCTTCCCCTCTTTCTAAAAATAAATTAAATTAAAGAAGAAGAAGAAAAGAAGTCAGAATCATTATAATATGAAGCAACTCTAATGCCAAAAGAGAACCAGCAGCCTCCAAATGTTACGAAGCATCTTCCAACCAAGATTAACTACCATACCTATAACAACATGCATCAAACTTGACTTTACCAACTTGAAATTGACCATAATTTACCTGGTTGTTGGTTTTTTAATTTTCTTGTCTATGGAGAGAAAGGGTTTATGAAGAAAATTAATGGTATTGATAGTATATGAGTATATAAGAAAACCTTAATATTAAAAATAAAATGTATTAAACACTTTATAAAAATCTTTTGCAAAAAAGCAATGAAACAAACACTATAGCCTCATTACATTAAACATCAATATGCTGTTTTTTAGTAAGAGATGATGAAAGTACCGAAATGTTATCAAAAGAGTTTCTCATTCTGATTCATTCTCATTTTCTCCCATGAGCCTCCTACCGACCAGCAGGATTTATCTGTAAGGAAAAAAAGTCCCCAACACTGAGTAAATTAACTGACCAATGTGGAGATGGTCTTGGGCTGGTAAGAATTGTACCCTGATTTGGTTGGGACACAGTCCTAGTCAAAACTAAAACATAGTTCTAACAAACTTCACTATTCATCACTTTACTATATAAATGTATATAAATTTAATATATTTATATATAAATATATTTATATAAATTTCAGGCCCTGGCTGGTGACTCAGTGGATAGGCACCAACCTTTGAACTCAAAGGTCCTGGTTCAATTCCCAGCCAGGGCACATAACCAGGTTGCAAGCCAGGTCTCCAGCCAGGTCCGTAGCTGAAGGCAGGTGAAAGGCAACCATACATTAATGTTTCTCTCCCTCTCTGCCTCTCTCCCTTCCCCTCTATCTGGAAGTAATAAATAAAATCTTTTAAATTTTTTCATATATTTATATTAAATATATAAATATATATAAATAAATCAACATCCTCATCTATTACAAGATGACAGATAATTGATATAACATCATATCACAGCAACACTAAAGGAGCTTTGCTATTTAAATTACAATGTATATTTATAATAAAGTGATGAACAATGAGGTTTGTTAGAGTTATATTTGTTAGAACTATATATATTATCTATATATATAATGGAACCATGATACATATCGGCCTGTAGTTTTACAAATTTATCTATTCCTTAAGATAAACCCTCTAGGAAACTTTGAGTGCAAGCAAGCACTTGAAAATATTCAACTAAATAAATTTATCAACTAAATTGATAAATTCTCTCACAAATTTATCAATTTACATAGACATTTCTGCCCAATTCATCTAAATTAGTGACAGGACTCTTTTAATTTTTCTTTGACTAAGAGTAATTATATACAGGGTGGGACAAAAGTAGAACTGCAGTCATTTGTATGGAGAATAATATAATAATTCATAAATAATAATAATATAAAATAAGTTGTTTCTTATTCACATCTGTAAACCTACTTTTGACCCACCTTGTATTATCTTACTTACAGCTAATATTTTGAAATAAGTGACCTCAATACATTATATTTGTATATAATATTTACTAAGGGTAACTAAGGATTTGATCCTTCCATTTTTAAATGACTTACAGTAAAGGTATTGCTATTTTTATGTTATGTGGCAAGATGATTTAATGGGAAATTTGGATATCATCCAATGTCACATAAGAGTGAGGTGAAGAAAACACATTAACTGCCGGAGAAAATGTATGTTCACCTAAAGGAATATTGAGCTGCTCATATGGATGGAAGACTACTGATTTACTTTACCAGCAGAAATATTTGTAACCTATTTGGACCATTAGAGTCTGTTTTGTAGTATAATTTCAAACATTTCAAACATTTGGAAGTTAAATTCTTCCACCAAATTTAATCCCCTTTTGCATCAAAAAAAAATTCCTCCATGTAATTTTCCCACTTTAGCATAAATAAGATATTGTTAGATGCCTTTATAATACAGCAGAAAATCTGATTACCTCTTTGATACCCTCTTAATCAAAAAATGGAGATAAAGGAGAGAGAACCAAGATGGCAGAGGAGTAAGTGGAGCTACACCAATCTCCTCCCAACCCCAAACTGGAATTACAACTTAATTGGGGAGAAATCATCCAGAATAACCAATAGAACATCAACTGGAGAGAAGTCTTATTACCACGGACAGAACAAACGAGCCGCTTCATAACAACATGTGAAGACACGAGGAAGTGTGGAGACACGAGAAGCTGGCAGGGCTCCCAGGTAGCAGCTGAAGGGACAGAGAAACATCTCAGCATCCGGGGTTCCACCCTCAACTGGGCTTCCCAGCCTACAGCAACACAGCTGAGAGTAAAACAGCACCCAGCTGTGAAACACAAAAAGCCTCCAGGTTTAGCCGGCCTGACTGAGAGACCAAGTTCTAAAAGGGACCATGCATGAAATTACAGTGGCACCCACCAACCCTGAGCTCCAGCAGAGAAAGGGCAGAGTGGACTAGAGAGGCTTGGGGAAAGTTTGGGTCAGTAGCTTTAAGGGGAAAGTTGAGGGAACAGCCCATGAGTCCAGGGCTGACCCATCCCCCATACAGCCAGCAGACCACTCTTCTCCAAAGGATGGGAGCCTGAGGGGAAGCCACAGCCCCACCCATAGGAATTAATCCACCCCACCCAGCAGTGCCTGAACGTGACCTCAGATCACAGACTGATTGGATTAACAACTAAAGGAGACAAAGACAGTGGCTCTCTGGCAGTCTCCAGCTAGCTGACTAGGCCCAGAGTGGGTCATGAGTTGACATCACCAAGCACAGATCCAGGAAGGAAAAAAAAAAAGTGCACCTCTGAACCACAGAAGGTCACACCACTAAGACAGTAAGTCAAAGCAGACCAATCCAAGAAGCAGAAACAAACAAGAGCCATCTAAAATGGGGATACAAAGAAATAAACCCTCAGCAAATGGAAAGGAGGAATCCCCAGGAAGAGTACAAAAATGAAATAGAGGCAAGCACACTATCAGACATGGAATTCGAAATAATGACAGAAAAGCTCAACGAGCTCAGCTAGTTCAAAGAAAACTATAAACAACTCCAGAAGAACTACAAAGAACTCCAGGGAAGCTACAAGGAACTTACTGAGAACTACACCAGCATTAAAAAGGACTTAGAAACCATCAATAAGAGCCAGGAGGAAATGAAGAACATAATTTCTGAATTGAAGAACACAGTAGAAGGAATCAAAGCAGGCTAGAGAAAGCAGAGGATCAGATCATCAAGCTGGAGGTCAATGTAGAAAAATATTCCCAGACAGTGCAACAAAATGAAAAAAGACTGAAAAAGAATGAAGAGGTTTTAAGAGAGCTGCAAGACAACATGAAATGTAATAACATCTGTATTATAAGGATACCAGAAGGAGAAGAGGAGGAGCAAGGGACAGAAAACCTGTTTGAAAAAGTAATGACAGAAAACTTCCCTAACTTGAGGAGAGAAAATGTCATGCAAACTCAGGAAGCACAGAGGGTCCCAAGGAAGATGAACCCAAACAGGCCCACCCCAAGGCACATCATCATGAAAATGACAAATTTCAAAGACAAGGAGAGAATCCTAAAAAGAGCAAGAGAGAAACAGCTCATAACAGACAAGGGGGCTCCCATAAGGTTATCAGCTGATTTCTCAACAGAAACACAACACGCAAGAAAGGAATGGCAAAATATATTTCAAGCAATGAAAAACAAAGGCCTGCAACCAAGAATACTCTACCCAGCAACGCTGTTATTCAAAATGGAAGGTGAAGTGAGGAGTTTCCCAGACAAAAGAAGTCTAAAGGAATACATCTCCACCAAACTAGCATTGCAAGAGATGCTAAAGGGTCTGCTTTAAGAAGATGAAGAAATAGAGAGACAGAGAGGAACACAGGTACAAAGGTAAATGGATTAAATGCACCAATCAAAAAACATAGAGCAGCTGAATGGATAAGAACCAAATTTAACTTATGAATGCTTTAAAGTGATCTTGTTATAAATAAATTTTACTACATAAGGTTAAGTTTTCTTAGATTAAAATTATTTCACAACATGGGAAAATCAGGTTACTTGCAATAACTCAGAAAAATCGAATGCAGTTAAGGAAGAAAAAAGTAAGAAAATATGGATGTATATTACATAGAAGACATGCTATCTTTCTTATTCACTCTGATAAAATATGTGCTTATTTGTGGGTGGGTAATATATAGATTTTGTTAGCAATTTATGTTTTAAATAGCAACCAACTGGTCATGGGTGTGTTGTGAAATCAGTCAATCTTTAGCTTGGAAAAGATGCTGAGAATGAAGACCAATTTAGATGGAAGTTGCAAACTACTAAACTACACAATTTGTGTACATAGACAATATATATTCTCATATTAGCATGTAAATTAGATGAGATTCCTTTCAACTAAATCATGGAAATATACATTTCCAGTTATGAAGGCCCCCAAACTGGGGATGCCTAGGAAAAGGAATTAATGCTATAGTAAACTTTATTATTGAAATGTGAACACACCTAATGTCTACATCAACAGACTCTTAAATAGTTCAGGGGTTAGTTTAGGACCACATAGAAAGTCAACCATAAGTTCAAAAAATAGCTAGAATACTATTCCACAAAATTATTTAAATCCTAGGAATTTTTATAAGTAAGACCTGTGCACAGTCAAAAAAAAAAAAAATCTATCTACTCTTTAAGATGGAAAACTCCAAAAAGAATAAGTTGTAGTTCCAGTAGCTTAAAATAAAGTTGAGTTGTATTATGGATGGGGAGGATCTGACTCAAAAACCAAATTCATTTTTTACGATGGGTTTGGCACTGTCTCTAGGATAGCTTTCACAAAAGTGAGTGTGATATATTTCACAAAAATAGCATTCCAGAGTAACATAAATATTAAAGAAGAAAAAACTGCTTAATCTTGCTACAATATATCTAAAACACCATATGTAACATGAATTAATTATGTAAGCTATTGGCATATTTTAAATTTTTTGTATTAACTCTTCAAAATCCAGTATGTACTTTAAATATGAGTAAAAATATGTACGGGTGTAAATGTATTTTTGCATGCATTTGGTAATATTGCAATTCACATTACTTAAAAGAGGAATTCTTTAAAACTAATGCATTAACATAGGCATTTTGGAATAATGAAAAGAAAACTTTGTATTAATATGATTTGAGAAGCTGACAGAAGGCAATAATTAAATGGTGAATTGTTAGATGTGAAAGGAAAAAAAACATACACATTAGTGGTTACAGAATAGACAGTGGGATGTTAAGAAGAACAAAGGAAATAGAGAAGCCAAAGAACTTATGTGCATGACTCATAGACATGAATTAAGGGGGGCATTGCTGGAGGGAATGGGGATACTGGGTGGAGGGGGACAAAGGGGGGGGGGAAATTGGGACAACTATAATAGCAAAATAAATAAAATATATTAATAAAAAAAATTGACTCAATCCATAAAGAATATTTGTTCACATCTATTTTCTGACAAAGTTGTTGAGAGAGGAACTCTTAAATAATTTTTGCTATTGATTAAATCTCTCTTCCTAGAGAGTAAGCCAATGGTTATAAGAAACAAAGTGTTGTATCCTTATGCTTCTTCCACATAAATTTTGAAAAAGGGTAAGAAGGAAAGAGTAAAATATTTATTCCATAGTTGAAAGAAATACAATTGCAACTACCCCAGAAGTGTATGTGTAAAGAGAACTCCTTGGCATGTTAAGTGTTAAAGAAAATAAATCAACATCCTCATCTATTACAAGATGATAGATAATTGATATAACATTGTATCATAGCAACACTAAAGGAACTGTGCTATTTAAATTACGCCCTGGTTGGTGGCACAGTGGATAAGGTACCAGCCTGCAAACCCAAAAATCTCTGGTTTGATTCCCAACGAAGGCACTTCACCAGGTTGCAAGCCAGGTCTCCAGCCAGATCCATAACTGGAGGCAGGTGAAAGACAACCATACATTGATGTCTTGCTCTCTCTCTGCCTCTCTCCCTTCCCCTGTCCCTGAAAATAATAAGTAAAAATCTTTTTAAAAAATAATAAAGTAATAAAATAAATAAATTACAAATATAAAAATATATTTATAGTAATAATTTATATTTTTACTATTTTTATATTAAAGTTGGACATTTGAGCTATGTACCTAGTGCACTACTTTTGTTTTACAGATGAGGAAACTAGGCCTACAAAAGTGAAGTAATGTATTCAAGGTTACAAAATTCTAGACAAGTGAAGCTCAGGAGCCCCAACCAGGGAGATGCTTAAGTGTTCATGATATTCAAGGAAAAAAACAAAACCCACCCGGTGGGCCAACCAGCTGATGTGGACATACCATTCATTACTCACATTACAGGTGAGCTCACAGACAGAGACCAGCTGTTGCAGGGGAGACTGCGCCCCCTCCCCTCTGAGGCTCATTATAAGATGTCCCAGATAAAGCACAGACCCAGGTTGCACAGACCTATGTGTGGCCTGAAGCTATGTTACATCAGTGCATACTTGCAGAAAGAAAAGGTTAAAACACAGTCACAGGACAAGAAGCTGCTCCCTAAAGGAGATAAGTAGTTATCAACATTTCCCAAAACAATATGCATTCCTTCTGGCTGCCATCACAGGTGGTGAGAGAGCCATGCATTGACCCCACAAGGAGGGACCAGAACTCATGTCTCCTGGCTTTCAAACCAGTGCTCTGAGCCAAATACCTCCGAGCTCATCAGCAAAGTTGGGGGAAAGGATCAAGCTAACATTTATTGAACATTAACTATGAGCAGAGACAAGGAAGCCTGTGTGCCTGTTATCAATGGACTTTTTCAGCTATAGGTTCTCCGCCTCAATACATGCTCTTCAATAAGGAATGGATTTTCTTCCGCATTTCTTTTCCAGTGAGCACAATGTTAAGCTTTTTCAGTAGAGGGTGCAAACAAGGAGGGAGGACTTGGGCGGTACCTGCAGGTCAGTTAAGGGTACCAATAGAAGGGCATCCAGTAGTGGGTGGCCCCAGCCATGTGCCCCAAAGCACAGTCCCTCGAGGACCTTGCAGCCCTTGCCTGGCCCAGTGATCACCCTCCAGAACCCTGTCAACATTGGCAGCAACCTGCCCTCATGCCCCAGCTGCCTCTGTATCCCCCCATGCCCAGCCACTAGCTGCAGCGCTCCCATGTGCCACATGCTCTGGGAAATCTGCTTCCCGATTGCCCAGCTCTGCAGACACGCTCTGGCCCATGAAAACCAGCAAAATCCTCTTCTATCCCATGAGCTGCAACTATACCTCTTCAATAAAATCTGAAACCCAGCTTATGGGCGAGCTCCTCTTCCAGGTCTGTCTTTCTTGTACACTCTCCCTCAACCCTAGGGAACCCTATAAGGTTTTCTTGTATCTTACAATTGTACCCTCATTATAATTTAATAATTCTTTATGTTATACTTCCCCTGTTGAAATTATTTTGTGGTTTCTATTTCCTGATGGGACTCTGACACACCCCGCCTGAGTTGGAGACATAGCCAGTTACCCTAAGAAAAACAGCAGCAAGAACAGAAGTAAACAAAAATCTCCCTTTGAAGGCTGACCAAGGTGCCTGGTGGTGATTCAGTTATATGCGGAGGGTTATGTTCTGCTAACTGGAGTATGTGAACTTGGGAGAGGAAGGAATTGTTTGAGATCACAGAGTCTCTGAGTTAAAAGAAATGAAAGAAGGGTATAGCAATTCTGGCCAAGTAGCTCAGTTGGTTAGAGCATTGTCATGATGTGCCAAGGTTGAGGGTTCAATCCCAGTTGGTGCACAGATCCATATAAAACTCAACCAATGAATATATTTAAGTAGAATAACTAGTATCTCTCTCTTTTTCTCTTTCCTCATCAATCAATTTTTAAAAATTTAAGGATGAACTATAAAGTAAATGTAAAAGTAAAGCGCACATCAACAAATGCAGGACTCGATCATTCTAATTATGATTTGAATCCTCATCCACATATCCTCAGTAGAATATTCAGTTCTCAGACATGCAGGAGAAATCTGAAAACTGATATGCTACCTTGAGACAAGCTGAGTCCTGCCTCAAGATTGGCCCACAGGAAGAAGAGAGTAGGCCCAAAGGAGCTCTGCTCTCCCAGAATTCCATCAACCCAGATTCCCAGCCCCTGCACAGAGGCAGTGAGTGGTGTACTACAGGTGGGCCACAGGGAGGCTGCCATATTGATCCCCTCAGTCTTTGGATGGAGCCTGAAACAGCCAGTCTCAGGCCAGTAGCCTCTGGCTGCGAGGAGCCATATTCTGATCCTGAGGGATCATAAGAAGAGCAGGACAGGAACAATAAAACAAAGAGTGCTCGCCCCGGTTGGTGCGGCTCAGTGGATAGGACGTTGACCTGTGAACCAAGAGTCACCAGTTCAATTCTCAGTCAGGACACATACCCAGGTTGTGGGCCAGGTCCCCAGTTGGGGGTGCCTGAGAGGCAACCACACAAATATTTCTTTCCCTCTTATCCTCACTCCTTTCCCCTCTCTCTGAAAATAAATAAAATATTTTTAAAAAACAAAAACAAAGAGTGCTCATGGATGTTACCACCTAAAGTGAAGTTTTGGAAACTTACCAAACAGGGGCATTTTAGAGAAGAGTGTAGTTAGAGCAAAAGGAATAGGGTAGATTGAATTGAATTGGTGGAGAACAGAAGGATGTGGGGTCTTTCAAAAGTGACATACACATGAATTTAATACAGAATGATATTGATTGTAAACTGTAATTGAAAAATGAAATTTAAAGTTCTTTTCAAAACATAAACTGATATTATAGGAAAGGAGAAAGGACGCAGGCAGGTGAGGTAAGTGGGGTGAATTGTGGGCAATGTTGTTTTGGGCAAGCTTCCTCAAGAACGTGAGTTCTCCAGCCCTGGCTGGTGTGGCCCAGTGTTTGAAGCATCATCTTACAAACCAAAAAGGTCACCAGTTCAATGCCCAGTCGAGGCACATGCCTGGGCTGCAGTCCAGGTCCCTGGTTGGGGACATGCAAAGGGCAGCCAATCTATGTGTCACTTGCCCATTGATGTTTTTTTCCCTCTCTTCCCCTTTTTCTAAATATAAATAAACAAAAAAAAATTTTTTAATAGAGGGGGAAAAAAGAATGTGAGTTCTCCAAATCTCATCTATGTTGTAAGGTTGGAAAGAAAACAAACCAGTAAACTTCTGTTTGGGCCTGAGGAACAAGCAGGACAGGTGACTAATGCTTCTGTGGCAACTCGGGGGAGGAGCTGAGGAGTCTCTCACCGGAGAAGGGCTGGTCCTGCCTGACAAGTGTGTGCCTGACACGCGATGTTTCTGACGTGCTCAGCCCAGAAAGCTTTCCCTGAAATGAATGCTTCCTGCTCTGCTCAGTGGTCTGCAGGCTGAGCTCTTCTAAACATTTCCCGCATCTCAGTTTGTAGCCAGTTCAGTAGAAAGACGTTCAGCAACTTGCGCTGGATCATAGGGTCCTGATGTTTCCTGTGGTCCACATGAAATCAAGAAGCAGCTTGGTCCATGCCTA
Source organism: Noctilio leporinus (assembly GCA_004026585.1). Lineage (NCBI taxonomy): Eukaryota > Metazoa > Chordata > Mammalia > Chiroptera > Noctilionidae > Noctilio > Noctilio leporinus. The sequence goes on from PVIW01001578.1 coordinate 128,136, forward strand.
TCTTTATAGCACTGCAGCATGGCTGTCTTTTACATGCTGCCATCACAGAAAATTTCAAGCCACTTCTTGAACAGGCAGACACATGGTGTTACAGAATGTGACAGTGCTCCACTCGGTAGTCCCCACTGGGAAATTTATTTCACTGAGTGATAGCAAAGAGGCAGGTGAAGTGAAAGCCTCCTGCTGTAGTGTTAGCTGTCATTTTGCACAACAACATCAACCTCTATTTGCAGAGAACAGCGTGTGCATCTGTCAGGACACCTGAGTCATCGCCTCTATTCCAGTCTCTGCATTAGTTTCAGGAAGTAAATGGAGAATGTGATGCTGTCAGAGATGCTGGTCTCCGTGAACCTGGGATGCTCTGGCTATTGATTACTACTGAAACTGTGCAAACTGGACTTTGACCACTTGGCACCCTTTTGTAAGACCCAACAATGCATGTTGAGGGAAACAGGTTTTTATTAACAGGGCCAAGCTTAGGGGTGCCGAGAGCACTCCTGCTCTTCGCCCTTCTCTCCCATAAGACCCAGAACTTCCCTTTCTCCCCCAAATGTTACAAACCAAAACCATGCCCAGAAGTTCCCCATCTCCTTATCTGTCATCAAACTGGTCACATAAACAGACCTCCACCCTCCCTATAATATGCATGAATCGGTTTCAGGGTCACCATCTTCTCATAACAGCTCTCTCCCTCAGAATCTGGGGTTCGCAGATCTCAGTCTCCGCATCATGGTCCAGAAACCATGTGCCGTGCTGCACTGCATCAGTGTCCCAGAGGCTGGAGCTCAGGGGGCCACATGTCCCTGAGTGGGGTCCTGCCTCCAGGAGTGGGGTCCTGCCTCCAGCAGTGATCTCCCAGCTGTGCAGGATCTAAGCCCATGGTGGGCCCCCATACCAAGAGAGTGACTTCTCTGTACCCAGCTTCCATACCAAGGGTTCAAGTGAAAGAGCAAGAAAGCAAGAGCCTTCCCAAAATCCCTTGTGTGCAGGAAGCCAGTGGGGGCATCCAGCCTTTTCTACGTTGAGTCAGCATGTATTGATTTTTGTCAGCTCCTTCTGGTTCTGCTGTCATCTTAAGTCAGCATGAAAGTTTTCCAGCCACACACATATGTTCATCCAGGGTGGGGCATCTGGTCGGGAGGCTCACCAAGTGCTGTATGGGTTTATCCCCGACCCCAACAATCCCCACCTTGTCCCCAACCCAGGGTTGAGACCCTCATAGTCTTGTTGTCTTTGTTTCCAGTTTGCCCCAAGCAGCTGCCTCCTTCCTTGGCCTCCCTCTTCAGGAAGGCTCATTTTGTTAATCTGCCTTTGTTATGCAATGTGTTTAAGTACTAGGCCTTCGGCTCCTTCTGTCACCCTTCCTGCCCTGCTGCCTTTTTGCTTCTGTGGGGGAGTTCTGTTTTCTCAGGATCTCCTCTGTTTGCCGGGGACCTCTGCTCCAACCTACCCCATTACATTACCATGGATGCACAAGGCAGGAAAGAGACACCCACTCCTTTTCTGTATTGAATCTCCTGGGAGACTTTTAAGTATTATAGATAGCAAACTGAGAGTCCTGGATCAGATACACCCAAGGCGCTCCCATTTTCAAGAGAGAACTGAATCTATTACCACTTAGAGGCACACCCCAGAAATACGCAATGTGGCACCAAGTAATAGAAGAGATAAGATGAAAATCACTAGGACTCCCCAAAAAGACAAACATGTCCATTCAAATAAAATAGTCAAGAAACTACACACTTGCCAAAAAGAGAAGAACCATATGCCTGGTGAATGTCTCTGCCTGAGCTCCACCTCCTTCTGTCCCCTCACAATGCTCACCCCCTGGGTGGTCTAGGCAGGAGGTACTTCAGCAAGACTTAGTGGGCTCTGCTGAAGGTCACTAGCTCATATAGGTGTGGGTATGTGAACCCCCCAAACTATTAACCTCTAGGCTCTAGACACTCCTTTTTTTTTTTTTTTTTTTTTTTAGCAAGACCTCTTTTAACTGGAACAGTCTTAGTCCATTCAGGATGCTACAATAACATAGCACAGGCTGGAGAGTTTATGAACAGAAAATTTTCTCACAGTTCTGGAGGTTGGAAGCCCAAGGTTGATGCCAACATGTTACAGAGTGGAAGAAAGCCAGAATCCCCGACTCTGCAGTTTGGGGATGGGGGTAGGGTGGGGTGAGGCCACGCGGCCTAGCCTTTGTTCTTTACAGGCTATGGAAATAGGAGGGACCTTCCCCAGAGGGTAGCGATGAAAAGGCTTACAGTGCTATGCAAAGTTTTGTCAGTGGTCAGAACTGTTCATGTACACGTTATGTTAAAGGGGACTATAGGGGGTAGCCATCCCTCTCCAGGCTTTCCGGGCTTCTGATGAACACGCAGATCTCTCTCTGTCTCTCTCTGTCTCTCTGTCTCTGTCTGTCTCTGTCTCTGTCTCTGTCTCTGTCTCTCTCTCTCTCTCTGTCTCTCTCTCTCTCTTCCTCTCTTTCCTCCCCTGGATGGATGTGCAGACAGGCAGGGACTCGTTCCCTCCCCCGGATGGACCCTAGACAGACACACAGTCTGAGAACTCACCTGGCTTGAGAACAGGGGCGTGAAAGGGGGAAGGGACACTGGCAGCTGGCACAGAGATAGGGAATTTCCTGTGGTATAAGAGTTGGGGAGGGCACAGGATACTCCCCTCATTGGGTATCGCAGCTGCTGGGAACTTTATATTTATAACTGGAATGCCAAGTTGTGAACTGTTATATTTCTGAAAGATGGTATCTTTTCCTTGTCTGTTGGAAGGCTAGACTAATTGGGCAGGACTATATATTGCTGGTGTTTTAAAAGGGAGTGGAATTTAACAGCACAGTTGCGCCTTTAATATAAATCTGTATACCCCTTAGATAAACAAAATGCCTTTCCTTTTCACCTAACTCTGTTATTGAGAGTCATTCCTGGTGGTGGGTGAATTGAGTCCATGAAAACTGAGGACCCCTCCACCAAGGGTCCTGTTATAAACACGGTCGGTCTGGGTCGGGTGAAGGCTCAACTCTGGATTGTGGACTGCCAACTTTTCTCTGTGTCCTTGCACTAGGGAAGGGGTGAGCTAGCTCTCTGGGGCCTCTTTTACTGGGGCTCTAATCCCACTCAGGAGGGCTTAGCTCTCGGACCTAATCACCTCCCTAAGGCCCCACCTCCTAAATACAGCACTTCCTCAAATAACACTGTTGCATCCAACATTTTTCATGACAACAGTGACCAGAAAAAAAATAGCTTTCCATCTGGAACAACCATCTGTGTGGTTTGAATGATCTCCCCATGTTTGTGTGAGTTTTCTCTGGGACTCTGGTTTCCTAGCACATCCTAAAGCTGTACACGGGAGGTGGACTGACATGTCCACACTGTCCCATCTGAGCCGGGGTAGGGGTGGGGGTGGGTGGCCCTGGGATGGAAGGGCGTCCTGCCCAGGCATGGTTCCACTTTACAGCTCCCTGAGCTGCCAGGACAGGCTCTGACCACCTGTGACCCTGGACTGTAATAAGCAAGTTGGAGAATAATGATGTGTTCATCTTTCTTAAATGTATGTATAGCTCATATTTATTTCAATGTTAACTATTGGCAGGGTTTGGGGGCTTTCTCTAGAAGTTTGGTGATATTTTTGTGACTATCAGTATGCCCTAGGAATTTAATTCTTGCTTATATCAATTAGCTTGTGGTAAAAGTGGTTTCATTATATGTCCTTTCACTTACAGTCTCCATTTCCAAGAACTTAGAGATGGCATTAAAGACTTATTGTATTGTTACCTTGAGCATTAAGTTTTTAACATATGAATTTTGGAGGGACACAAACACTCCGACCACAGCTTTCTCCATACATATATGCGACGTGATACCAAGGTGGAAACATTGGAAAAGCACCACATTTCCAAAATTTCCAAGTGCATTCAGCGGTGTCAAAACTCAGCACCCCACACACATGAGCTGACTTTTGCTAAATCTTTCCCGGTAAACCTCACTTTGTCACAAACCTTACCCCGTGTATTTGTCCCAGGCCTATGATATGACACTTATACGACAAAAGTTGAGAGGAATTAAGTCTCCTCACTTTATGGTAGTTTTTACTCCAAATAGTCAGCCTTAAGGAGGCAGGATTGTGGGGAAAGGTAAGGCTACAGTCTCCGGAGTGAGACTGATCTGGGACTGAGTCCTGGCAACGTGGACTATGTGTCCTTAGGCCACTCATACAGCTTCTCACAGGTAAACTGGAGACAGTAATACCTATTTGTAGGTTTTCATGAGTTTTAACAAAACCTACTAAAAGTTCTTTTCCTTTCTACTTCCTCTTATTTAACTTTCACCCTCAGTCCCCTTCTTTTCAGACTTACAGACTTAATTTCAACTGAAGTTTGGCTATTGACAGAAGTCAAGTCATTTTCACAGAATAAGATTTATCTCTACGGAGTTACAAAGAAAAATTGCCTCAGATTTTTAAAGGTAATTCATAGGACTGTTTCTCAAACTACACTAAATAGTGGCAGTAATATTTATTGAAGGTTGTTAAAGACCCCAAGACAGTACTCTGAATATAATATGAGTTCTGGCCTATTAAAAAAATTAGATGTCAATCTAATTGTCAGTTATGCTATTGTTCATAAACGTAAGCATCTGCTCTTTTCAAGTAACAGTAAGAAGTATGAAAATTAGTATAACTTAGTCTTTGTTTTCCTACCTGATAGGTGTGTTTTGAGAATTAAAATAAAATGACACCTTAAAAATTTTGTAACAATCTAAATAGGGGAAATTACAGTCCTGAATTTTCTAGTTACGAATGACACACTCAATTGGTTCAACTAAACAAACAAAAAGGGAGAGGCTTTATTGACTAAAGCAATTAAAGTACAGGAATATTTAGCTTCAGAAATGAATGGATAAAAATGCTCAGGTGATGTCATAACCTGTTTCTGTGTTTGTGTGTTAACTCCATTCTAACATTTTTCCTATACTGATTTCTTTTTCAGACAGGTCCTCCTTTGTGCTAATTAGAGCCTTAGATGTATGTCATCATAGTTGAGCAAGTGTGATGGAAAGAGAGCTTCTCTTTCCCATTACTTACAGCAAAAGCCAGATTGCATCTCATTAGTCTAATATGACTCATGTGACCATCCATGAACCAATCACTGATGCCCAGTAGATAGAATGCTATGATTGGTGAATTAAGGCTCAAATTCCCTTCCCTGAAATTGGGAGAACTAAGGCCAGTCTCATCTAATCACATTGATAAAAATTGGATGGTGGTTCCTGAAGCATGGGAAATGTACTATGTTGGACATTCAAAAACACTGTAGAGTGTGAGAGTATTAGTTAAGACTATGTTAGAATGTGAGTGCCAGAATAACCCAAAGTCAGAATGGTTTAAACAAAAATAGAGGTTTATTTCTCTCACACATTCAAGAAGTTTGAACTGTTAGGGCACTTCAGAATATAAGAGATCCAGGCTCAATTATTTGTTGCCACCCACTGTAGGATTTCCGTTCTATTCTAAAAGTCACCTCATAGTCCAATGTGGATGCTGTAGCTCTGGCTATCACATCCTTATTCTGCCCAACTGATAGAAGAAAGTATACAAGGAATGGAAGGCCTTCCTACTTTTAAAAATAACTTCCATTTATATCCCATTGAGTGGAACATAGTTATTTGACCATATTTAGCTACAAAGGAGGCTAAAAAATATGATCTTTGTTCTGAATAACCATGCAACAAACCAAAAATTGGGCTTTAATATTACTGTTGAAGATGGAGAGGATAAATACCTGGGGAAACTAAGTCTTTACCACATAGAATAAAATAAACTTTTGTAACACAAGTTAATGTTATGTGCTAATAAGACAAAATGAAAAAAAAATGATACATTTGACTTTATGTATCTGGAATACTAAGCAAATTAATTCAAATTCTTCTCCTGACAGCACTGCTAAATTAGGTTATTGTTGGTCAAAAAAAAAAAAAAAAAAAAACTAAATAATGGTAAAAGAAAATTCTAGCAATCAGATAGTGTAGGCATATCAGTTGAATATCTTTAGTTGATACTGCTAAATAATAACAAAAGTAAAATTGAGACGGCCAGAAACTTCAAGTACACCACTTACATAGATTAGACATAGTACACCAAAGGCAGAGTTTTGAGAAAAATGAGAATTTTTAGACATTGGGAGTGTATCATTTCAGATTTTCGAATCATGGCAACTTTGAGAATAATATTAAGTAAATGGTTGTGGGTTTTTGTCCTGCTTCATTAGTAAGGAATCAAAGCCAAGACAATAAAGCATTTAAGAATAAAATGAGAGCTTTGTTTCAAAGGTTCTCACCATTATGGATCCAGCTTGCATTTCCAGACTCCCCTCCCAGAGATTCACAGCATAACTACACCTTCATTCTGCACTGATGATGCTGGATACTCTGGGTGAAACTCCCTGAAAATATTCTCTTATTGAAATTCCATCCTTCTTGTTAGTTGCAAAATGACTAAAGGAGAACAGATGAGCACAGCAGGGGAGAGAGAAATAATAACTAAAACAAGGCATCCTTCTCAAAATAAGAATGCACTCCAAATGCCACAATAATTGAAAAAAAATCTAATCAAGCCAAAATGTTAATGCAATCAATTTCTGCAATTGTTTGAAAAGGCCAAAATAAGTATAAGATGCTAATCAAAATAAATGGGAAAAGCTTTACCCTACAAAGAACAACTACAATTATAAAATTATGTTATAAATCTATAACATAATCCTGTCAGAAACTAATATAATAAGCAGAGAAAACATGAAAAATCAATATTAAATTGATCTTTTAAATATATTAAATATATATTGGAATATACAAACACAGAGAGCTAATGAGAAATACATGAGGTCTGTCCCAAAAGTATCAAGCTGTATAATGTTTTAATTATATTGACATTGGGGAGGAGGATTGGGAAAAAAATTATATTGACATTGGCTCATATGCTTTTTGGATATGCATATAGTATCTATAAAAATAAACCACTTAGGCCCTTGTAATAATTTCAATAAATGCCCAAAGATTAATACATGATGCACATAATGCATACTATTTGCTCCAACCATATTTCAATAAAATTAGAAAGTAATGTCACAAATATAGCTATTAAGATATTTCAAATGTTTGAGAACTAAATAACATAAGACCAAACAACTCATAGGATTAAAAATAAATCCTAAAGGAAATTAAGCTCTATGTAGTACTGAATACAAATGAAACAGTTCATATAAAAATTTGTTTGACATAGCAAATACAATACTTAGGACAAAAATATTATTTTACATGCACTCATTAGGAATTAAGAAATGTTAAAAATAGACATCTTTATGTTTTCTACTTATCTCTTTGGAAGTGTTTTTTCCATAATTTTCAGCTCATTGAGTTAAATGCTTTGCTGGAATGATCAATAAGTATACGGAAAAAAGGTGCTCAACCTCATTAGCATACAGAGATAAATCAATAAAAACAATGAGACAAAAGACTGGTTTGTTACATGTATCTGCATAGTCCAAGATGCCTGTTACTATAGTATTCGCATTCCAGCCATCAGAAAAAGAAGTGGAGAATAAAGGGAAACCCCTCCCTTTTAACAGGGCATGGTCTGAAAAATACATAGCTAACCAGTTTATATCCCAGGGACCAGAACTTGGTCACATGACAACACCCCACAGCTTTCAGAGTATCTGGGAAATGTATACTTTGTTGCAAGGCTCCCATGTACCAAGATAAAAACTAAGGTTTCTTTTACTGTGAGAGAGTGAGAGAGCACTGAATGAATAGTCAACATGCTCTATCACATATAACATGCTTAGATGACACTTTTTGAACTCTCACACTTCTATGCAGGATCCAGCTCCCTAGTGTGTTCTCAATTGTTCATTTGTTTGTGAAAAAAGTCTTTGATGCTCAAGACTTGGAATTTCAGAAATAGGCCAAGAGTAGCTTGGAAGAAAAAATGTTCATGCAAACCTTTCTTTAAGAAACTATTGTTAACTTTATTTAATCTAGTATTTACTTAATTGAAACTTTTGAAGCACATACTTTTTATGGCGTTGTTTTGTTTTGCTTTAAGATTTTACTTATTATTTTCAGAGAGAAGAGCAAGGAGGGGAGGATGGGAGAAGCATCAGTGTATGGTTGCCTTTCACCTGCCTCTAGCTACAGACCTGGCTTGCAACCTGGTTAAGTGCCCTGACTGGGTAATCGAACCAGCAACCTTTGGGTTCACAGGCCCGCCAGCGCCAATCCTCTGAGCTACACCAGCTAAGGCCCTTTTATGGAGTTTTTGAAGTGACACTAGATGTGGCCTTATAAAATGGAAGTGAAAATTCAAACCCTGGGGGTTGATGGCAGCCAAGTACTTATAAGTAAATCAAACTATTTACATTTTTGTTTATAATATTCCATGCTTTACTAATAGTTTAAACTTTTTAATTCTTTCTGTACTAAAAGAACTATAAGCAATGAACTATAAAAAGGAGGTTGAATATAAACGTCCTTAAATTCAATGACAAGGATTTGTTACACCTCTTTTATCAGGAACACAATCTCTGAAAGGTAAATGGGCATTTCACAAATCAGTTAATTTTTAAATGAAGTTGGAGTAGAATATTTTCTTTGGAAGCGTTGACTCCTTCCAACAGATGAAATGCCTTAATTTCTTCTCATGGAATAGTTTGTTATTTTCTAAGAAACAAGATGACTCAGGGTTGTCAATTTATAAAAGCCTTATTTCTTCAGAAATACTTTAATCTCAAACCTTTCAGTTAAAATTTTAGGATTCGGTCAGACACTGAAAGAATTAAGAGCCCTTATGATACCTATGATGTGTGATAGATAGAAGCAAGCAGAAAAATGAGAATGAATGGGGACAAAAATAAAAGCCAAAACAGAGAGGCCTGGCTGGTGTGGCTCAGGGGACTGAGTTCCAGCATGCAAACCAATGGGTTGCTGGCTTGAGTCCCAGTCAGGGCACATGCCTGGGTTGCAGGCTAGGTCCCCAGTTAGGGACATGCAAGAGGTGACCATACGTTGATGCTTCTCTCCCTCTCTTTCTCCCTCCCTTCCCCTCTCTCTAAAAGTAAATAAATGCAATCTTAAAAAAACAAAAAGCCAAGAGATGGAGGGTTATGATAAAAGGCTAAGAGCTGTTATGCTTTGGGTGCCAGTATTAGAGTTCAAGATCATTATAATCACTCCAAACTTCATCAGGCCCAAGGACCTCACCCCATTGCCTGAACAGGGGTGCAATTGCACTTTCTCTTATACCTCTTCTCAGCGCCTCCCAGCCACTCAAAGAAATGTAGTAAAATCAATCTAAAATTTTATTTGTTCAGGAAAATGCATAAAAGGTAGAATATAGGAAGTGACAACACTATGTCTTTACTGGGGTGCCATGGGCTGCCTGCCAGAGTCAATGCCCAGTTCCAGGTTAGGAATTTATTATGCCTTGGGAATGGATCTAAATACAGACAGTAGAAATTAGCTTCCTTCAGATGATGCACGTACATACCTGGGCCCCAAGTTCTGAAATGTGTGCTTGTGCGCATGCATTTCCTGAGGTTTCCAGTCTTGCACTGCTGGCAGAGGGACGGTGGTTTCAGTACCAAGGACAGCACTGGCACCCCACCTCTCCCGTACTTCATTTCTCTCTGTACGTGTAGGAACCGGGTGATCAAATTTCCCCCCGTCACAGGTTAAGACAGATCCCTCACACGTTACTCTACGAAAATAATCCTCATGGTAAAGTAATAGAAGCAATACATGTATTATTTCATTTAATTCTTGTAACAACCCTGTAATGTAGGTATTTTTTATTATCCCCAGCCTAGCGTTGAGAAACGTTCAGAAGATCAAGTGGCTTGCCCCAGGTCACGTGGATAGTAAAAATCAGAGCCAGAATTAAAATCTGACTTTGGCATTTATTACTCTTAATCAATTCAACATCTCTAATTACACAACTGATTGCCAAAATTCTTGTTTCTTTGAGTGAGTTTTCTGTAATAAAGCACTATTTTCTAGTAACACTACCAGAATTGCGTGCATTTCACCATATGAATGCTGTTTGTTGAAATGGAATTAATCTTGAGATACTAAGCTTCCATGAACCAGGTAACAGGAGGAAGGAGCCCTTCCTTCTCACCCTGTGAGTCACAGCCAATGAGAGTCATGGGATACTATCTTTTGGGGACTTTGCTAGGCATTTTGGCAATATTTTGAAATTTAGTATGTACTTTTTAAAATAATTTCATTCTAGTTTTTCCCATTATAAATACATACTAGAAAGAAAAATAAAGACAAAAGGAAAAATTCACTTGTTTCCCAATTCCCAAAGATAACCAGTCTTTCTATTTGTGCTTCTTTAACCACAGTCTTTACAGAGCTAATTGCAATAAGTATGGGAGCAAGTGGGCCAAGATCCTGACCCCTCACCCCGGCCTCAAACAAAGTTGTTAAGCATTGATCAGCTATATTGGGGCTCCAAGTACTCTCATTTCAAGAAAATACATTATTAGGGCTTTTTTCTTAATTAAATCTTTAAAATTTTATCAGGCAATTTTAGATAAATTTGTGGATATTTTCAAGTTGAGCTTCAATTATAAACCCTAAGTATTTATAGCTGATCTAATGAGCCCATAGAAAAAATCTCAAGTCTTGAGGATTTCAGAAATCAACTTGCTATTTACTTAAACAACACTAGGTGGTACTAGGTGATTTTTCTTTTCTCTTCAAGTACTAAAAGGACTGCATGGGTCACTATGTGTTTTCCTCCCTCAAGATTGTTAGGAACACACAGGAAAATTGCAAATAGTCTTCAGGAAAATTGAGGGTTGGGGGGGTGAGAGAAAAATTAAAACTGGATTGTGATGATGGCTCATAAATTTAAATCACAGACTAACTAAAAAGGCCCTGAATTGTAACTGAATAAAATTGTAAAACAAAACAAAACAAAACAAAAATGCTGAAATAAACATTTCATACATAGTGTATTTTGAGAGCATTCTTATACTTTATTCAGAAGAAAGCTCTTTGCTCAGCTACAAGCTAAGTTTTTAAATTGTTATAAAATCTGAAATGCTTCAACCATTGTACTTTTATTCCTTAAATCTGTATCTTTTCAAAGTTGTCTTACAACATCAGAAAACCACCATACTGCTGCAAGTAACTAATTAACCAGTATAATTAAGTACGACTTAAAATCTCTTTTCCTGGGTTATATAGTACTGTAGAAAGAGCAACAGCCTAATTTTTAGTTCTGGTCTTTCAACATCTCCTTTAACATGTAGAATATCTTCATGAAGATTAAGCGTAAACCTGCATTTTTAATTTGAATATTTCCAGCATTCGATTTGATTATAAATGTTTCTCTATATTATAGTACATGGTACAGCATGTTCTCACTACTCCTGGCATCCTTTGTTTGGGAGGTTAGAGAATTGGGAAGTAAGCAAACCTAGTGTGGTAGCACCTTGGCCTCTCAGACCTAGCATGATCACCTTGTAATAAGCTCTATTAACTTGACAAGTTCCTTAACCTCTCTGGGCCTTTACTAATCTGTAAATTTGGAATTAAACTTTTTCATAGAGGTTTTGTGGGGATTAGCTGGGTTTGACATCAGTAACATAGAAGAAAAAAAAAAGTTACTAAAACTATCATAGCAATTATGCTTCTCAAAGACTAGTTATCATAATTCATCTTAGTAAAACTAAATTTCTGTTCTCTACTATTGGGAAAGAGAAAACAAAGTCAGAACGCCTTGGCCAGTGATGTTAAGGTTATAATCTGAAGTAGGCAAAATAGCCTCTTTTTTTTTAATAAACAGATATACCAACTATCAAAATTTTCATTAACTGGGGTAAAGGGACTAAAGCACTTAAGTTTAACACAAGGATGTTTAATATTCTAATCTGTTTGTGTTATGGAATTGTAACCAAGTTTTTCATTCCCATGCCTTCCCTAAAGCCTGCTTAAAATAAAAGTCCTGTGTGAGTAGCTTTTAGAGAAAATCAAGAAAAAGGAGCTTTGTATGGAGCAGACAAAGCAGTGGCAGAGACAAACAAGATCAACCAAAGTCTTAGGAGAAGGTGAACTTGGGTCTAGTTCTTATGGAACACAAGCCTCTAGGATTTCAAAGATGTCTTGGGAAGCACATTGAATTCCTTATATAGGATGTGGGAGAGATCGGTTTGATCAGTCATGTTTAGACCCCAAACTAAAAGAGCTGGGTTATAGATGGAATCATATATAAAATATTAATACAGTGGCTAATAACATAAACACAATATATGTTTACAGTTGAGCCTAATTATTCCTGGATTCTATACTTGTGAAATTTCCAACTCACTAAAGTTTATCTGTAGCCCTAAACAATATTTATGGCATTTTGCAGTCATTTGCAGACATTTGCATAGAGCAGCAAAAAAAAAAAAAAAAAAAAAGAAAAGAAAAGATGCATTTTTTATGCATCACCTAACGCATAAATTCCCAGCTGATGTTGAGCATGGTTGGCAATGCTGTACCTTCTTGTTTCAGCTCTCCTAACATGTCTCTTGCAGGTTTAGTGCTACATTTTTCACATTCTTGCACTTTTTTGGGTTTGTTTAAAATGGCCCTCCAGGTGTAATAAACTTGTTGAGTGTACTTAAGTGAAGAAGGCATGACACAGAAAACATTTGTCATCTAAGCCCTGCTCAGGTACAAATTACAGTGCTCTTGGCCATAACATCAGTGTTAATAGGGCAACAATATATATGAACTAAGGTGTCTTGAAACAGAAACACACATTAAGGTGCTGCAATACAATTCTGACACTGACCACCCAGGGTTAGTGTCAACTCCCAAAGTTAAAGGGCACGGTCCCCAGCAATACAGCCATTATTACTTCAGACACTTGGCACAAGTTTGGGAGGCTCCAGGCCAGCCACGCTTGTGACTAACTGGCTACAAATTTGGGGATGCCAATGACCCCCCTCAGGCTCAATACTCCTCTAGAATGACTCACAGAACTCAGAAAAGCACTAAGATATGATTAGTTTTATTATAGACATATAGAGCAAGGTCCAGATGTGTGTGTCTGGGAGGGAGGAAGCCTAATTGAAGTGGGTTAACAGAGACTAGGAGAATTGGTGATAAACTGAGGAATTTCATGAAAGGGACAAAGGGAAGGGGGTGGCAGATGAAGGGGCAAGGAGGAAGTCAGTAAAAGATGTTCACATAGGGCTATTACACCCATGGATGATCTCACCTGTATATTAACAAAAAAATGAGAGACAAATTCAAGTTTCAGGAGGAGGCACAATTACACCACTGATTTTTTAAAAGATTTTATTTATTATTTCCAGAGAGAGGAAAAGGGAGAGAGGCAGAGAGGGAGAGAGACATCAATGCATGGTTGCCTTTCACCTGCCTCCAGCTATGGACCTGGCTGGAGACCTGGCTTGCATCCTGGTTATGTGACCTGGCTGGGAATTGAACCAGCAACCTTTGGGTTTGCAGGTCCATGCCAATCCACTGAGCCACACCAACCATGGCAATGTTTTCATTCTTAAAAGATTTACTAATTTTATTTTCCCCAAGAATATATTTAGAACAAATTAGAAGAGCAGAAAACATAATAGCAAAATGGATGAGAAATGCATAGGAGAGGGAAATTATGAAGTAAACAGTCTTCCTAAGAATTTTCACCCTCACTGGTATATCGTGAAACAACTAGTAGGGAGAAGATAACAGTTAATGAATTAATGTGAAACCGACATAGGGAAACTAAAATCCAGCTGACAATAAAAAGCCTATTCAAGTTCAAATGAGCCAAAACTAGTTCAATCAAAAAAAATGTTTTAAAATCAATTGGTGAACTGGTATCTATAATTCATAATAGAAAGTACCAGATTTTGCATAATTTTTGCCATAGAAATATAATTTTGTGCACACTTGGAAGAAAATCAGCTGTCATTCAAATCACCAAGAAGTGCATGAGTAAGGCAAGATACAATGGCTTAAGCTGTCAAACCACTCCCAAGATTGTAACAACATAGTAATATAAATTGAAGGTGACAACACCGTGCAACTACCCAGGAAGTTCTATCAAGGAATAGGGAGTGAGTGGTAGAAGCATTCATGAAACCTTTTATCTTAGTTAAAGAAAAATTTTTTTAAAGATTTTATTATTTTTTGAGAGACAGGTAAAGGGAAAGAGGCAGAGAAGGAGAGAGACATCAATGTATGGTTGCCTTTCACCTGCCTCCAGCTGGGGACCTGGCTGGAGACCTGGCTTGCAACCTGGTTATGTGCCCTGGCTGGGAATCGAACCAGCAACCTTTGGGTTTGCAGGCCAGCACCTTATTCTCTGTGCCACCAGCCAGCACCAAAACTTTTTAAAATATAAAGAATACGAGATTTTTAATCCGCATATGCTGCTTGTCCTGCTGCCTGTTCTGATCAACACCCACATTGTTTCACTTGATCGGACATCCCTGACTGATGAAACCATGATTGCGACAGGCCAAGACTCAATTTCCTGGTGCCCTACGGGAGTCTGTCTGAGATTGGAGACCAGCTCCAAGGACCCAAGTTCTCACTCAGCGGACCCGCTAGCTGACTATGGAAACAGGAGGAAGTCCAGCCAAGAGCAGAACCACTCAACTGACTTTGGGGAGTTAAGCAGCATTAATTGCTAGAGTGGTCAGGCTGGCCCGTTGCTTAGATTGTCCTCTCTGCCTCTGGCATAATCTAAATGGGTTAAGGGTCAACCATAATAGGGAGTGGAAAATGAAAGCTAAGGCTAACGAGAACTAAAGTTATAGTATGTTTTTCCCACAAATTACAATAACAATGTTCTTTTAATTGGCCGCAAGCCATATAAGCTATGAATTAAGCCTATTTACTGCAAGCTTACAACCTTCAAAATGCATGAGGTGATACTGCTTACTCTTCCATGGACTAACAAGTGTCCACATGATGTTTTTATAGATTTGACTTAAAACATTTCAGAGCATCCAAACCAATCATACCATGTCATGTATGCCGAAAGCATCTCTTTAGAATTTTGCTGGAAGCCAAGTACAGCGAAATCGAACAAGCACATGCAGAATGTCTTCTTCAGCTAGCAAAGTAATCACTCACACGCTCAAAGGCCAATGGCAAAATAATTTTAAAAGAGAAGCCTTATTAAGATAGGATTCTTAAGAACTGCTACAAAAGGTTCAATGGCCTGACATGCTGACAAGTTTTTCTTTCAGTTGAGAATAGTCAGTATTCTCTTGAGCCATTTGCTGGCCGTATTTCCTCACAGTCTAAACCCATTTCTTTCTCAGCGTTTGTCTTGGCCTTCAAACAGCTTTGCTTGCTTGCACCAAAGTGACCCAAGGCCTCTACTGCAAACTCCAACCCCTAAGAACTTTTTAAAAATCTTGCTAGTCAAAGGGTGGTCCATGGACAAGGAGCATCACAGACCCTTCCAGGCATTCTGATTGGAGCTTACCCCCAAGTGATTATTTTCACTTATTTCATTTCAGCTTTTATTTAGTTCTTACACTTAGAACATGGAGACTATGGTATCAGTCTGACTCCCCTTTTTCACACAATGCTGTATGTCAATAAATCAATCATAACCACAATAACATTTTGTATCACATTTACATTTTTCCCCATTTCTACCAGCCAGTACATATCTTGAGAACAGCTATTGAATCTCTTAATCAACTTTTAAAAGTCTCCAAAGCCAAATATATTGCTCAATAAAGGGTAGATTTCTACAGTGCTCTCATTTTTCAATAAATGAAAAGAATAATTTGGTTACTGATTAACTGATGAAATTTCAAACACATGCAAAAATATCCTACCTACTCCTGAACTTTTAAAATTATAATATGTATTTTCATAGCCAAGTCAATTTGTTTCTTCTGTAATCCACTTCTATTGGGTTGATTCCCAAGAGTTCAGTCCATATGATAGAAAAGTAAACAAATAATCATGTAAAAATTTACATATTTTTCATTTCCAATACATATGCTTCTATAACATCCTAGCTTAATCATCTTTGAATCCTTAATGATTTTTATAGATTCTGGTACCTAATATGCACTCAAATATTTGAATGAATAAGTTATTTTTAAACTACCATGAGTTTGTTAGTATATTACAATTAAAGAAGAAAGAGCCCCAATGCAAAACATTTTAATAGGTTGTCAAATATACAGTATTAGAATTATCTAAATATTACTTATAAAAATTGGTATATCACATTAGATGATTCTATAAAATAAAATCACAGACAATAACCCCTGCAGTCCAAGAACAACCCCCATTGATAGTACAAATTACAAACACATTTAAAAAGACATTAAACCAAAGTAACTTTGACTAAATACATTCATTCATCAAGTACAATAAACTTAGCATAATCACTAATAACACAATTTCAGGTGCAATTTCACATGCTTTCATAAATCTTCCAGTACAGCTCCCATAGTAAAGTGTCTTTGTGCACACCATTTTCGTATGCAGGTGCATCATTACATCATACTTAAGACTATTTCACTTCATAACTAAACTGGTTAATATATATTATAAGTGAACACCAGGCCAAAATTTAACCCCAATGATGAAAAAGTTTAACAATTAAAAAGGATTCTTGAGTATATTTTAATTTGTTTAATTGCATGAATACTATTTCCTCTTACAATATGCTATCAAAGTAATAAACATTAACTCTCCCAAATTGGAAACTTTAACCTTCCTAAAATATTAACTAGCATTTTAAGTAATAATAAAATCATTCTGTATGTCAAAAAGGAATTTCATATTCATTGCCGAATTTAAAATATCAATGACATGAAGATTGAGGCCAAAAACATTTGTACTAAATTATAAAATACAATGTAAAAAGTGTGCAGTAATTTGCTCATGAAAATATAATGGAACATTTTTCACAATAATGTTATGTTTAAAACTACTCTAAATGGACAGTCCAAGTAAATGTACCTTTACCAGCAAGAAAATGGAAAAATTAAGGCCTTTTTATACTATCTATAATTACTACCTGAACTCAAAGTCAAATAGAGGTTACAATGCTGCAAGTATTATTTTCAACCTAACATTGTTAGTTGCTTCAACTCAATAATTACTACCTTATCTTCACACAAGCTCAAAAGGTAGTTAACTTTATCATCTTGAAATGATCATTTCTTTATACTATCTCTCTTTTAATTCAACCCCAACCCATTTAGACAGACTACTTGAAACAGTTAGGGCTTTGTCTGATTGGTTCATGACTGTTATATTCAGGGACTAAAAATGCTTGGCACATGGTAGATATCCAGTAAATATTGTTGAGTTAACCAAGAAGCCTGGCCTCCACAGGGAACTCTACCTGTTTTCCTAAAGCATTAATAGACTACAATGACAATTTTCTAAAAGAAACCCATTTTTATGCTACGATAACATAGAATGTATGGAAGGACAATTGAGGTTACACATATATCAAATCAAGGTTAAAGGCACTGGATCAAAGATAACAAAGCATTGTAAACAATTTTTAAAGCAAATCAAGTTTTAAAGTATCAAATGCAACTGCAATAAGAAAATGGTACTAAAATGAGGGCAATGCTTCAGAATAGTGGACAAAATTTCTGTAATTTCGCAAACAAAATTCTTTCATTGTTTTACCATTTTCTTTTATCCTACATCTACAATAATCCAATTCCTAGAAACAAATGTTTTCAGTTGCATGAAACAAGAAAAATGTGACTGAAATATCTGAGAATTCCTTTTTAAGTCATGTTATCAATTTGATATATGTTATAGACATAATATGAAGAAAATTACCTTGAAAATCATAAAATAGTAAATTATACTCAATCAAAATCAGAAAAACATCTCATTTAGTTAACATAATCTAAAGCCCCGCGACAGCAAATTGTAGTGTAAGAGACATACGTAATAAGTACAATCTTTCCAGACACATAAAGAAGAATGAATACTGAGTTGAAATACCATAAGCTCCATGTTTGAGCTATTCAATATACACATTTTCACAACTGTTTTTGAAAAACTATTTAGATAAAATATTTAGCATTTATCAATTTTTATTGGAATCTATGCAACTTCCATCTGTATTAAAATATCAATTAATGTAAACCTTTATTATAAAACTATCATACAATTTAAATTTTTATTAGAGAGATGTATTATTCCCTCATAATTTCTTTAAGTTCTTTTTACGAGTGCATTCCACAGAAATACACTAAAACCATTATTTGTGTTTTCTAGTGGAAAAAATTTGATAATCTTATTAACCCAAACTATATCCTCATTATGCTTATTTCTTAAACATTTACATGTTTAAATATGCTTGGTGAATAGTGATTATTCTATTCCCACAGTGGTAAATTTCAGCATAATGCTACATGACTGGACTACATAGTACAACAGTCACATATAGATTACATAAAGATACTTATTCTGTTATACATAAGTTTACTTACAAAGCAACATAAAATGAGCATTGGATAACAGTGATAAAAAATGTAAACAGAATTAAATGTTAATCCCTTCCCTGAAAAACAAGATAAAAGCGCTTGTTTATTAAAATAAAACAAAACATAATTTTACAAAACTATATTTCCAAATATGGATATAGAAAATCTAGAACAGTTGCCTCACACTTTATTGAGCTAAAATGTGCAAAAAAAAAAAAAAAGAAGAAGAAGAAGAAAAGAAAACCTGATAATACTTAAATGTATTAAATTCATTTTACACAGGCTGATACCATTCCCTACCCCTTAAAAAAAAAAAAAAAAAAAAAAAAGCCTCTTGTTAGGTTCAGGTTCAAAAATAGTGTCTAATTATCTGAATTTAGGATTTATTGAGCCACTCTCCAAATAACAACAACAACAACAAAAGTCTACTTTGTAGGGGAACTCAAATAAAACCAGAAAATTTCTATTAAATATGACTTGAAATTCATCCCCAAAATGAAAGCAAAAGCCAATACCCATTTAGGCAATAGAGAAAAATATTAAGTCCCTATAGAAAACTTATAATGCCTCTAAATAAAAAATTTTAAATAATCCAATTTTGTTAACAAAATGCTTATGAATTTTAGTTCCCCAGGTTTAATTGATGTATTAAGCATAGAATTCACAGTGCACTTGGTACTTCTATTTGTGCTCAGACATTTGCAAAGTAACCTCACAGAAAGCTGGGAAGGTGACATAAACATAAAATTGCAATACTTTCCTCCACACCAGAAAGAGGTGCTTAAATTAAAAAATTTAAGTTTTAATTCTAGGGGAAGGTCGGGGGGGAGGCAACAATTCCTAACTCTAAAACATTTTCCAAGAATATGGAAAAACTAACATGTTGTTAGTGAATCAGAATGCAAGCAATGAGAGCATAAACATCTAAGATAGTTACAAATTTAATTTTAAAGTTTTAAATGTTGTCAGTAACTGGTTTGTTTGTTTTTTTAGGTGGTGAATATGAAACACAGATAACACAGAATCTAATTTACCCAGGAAAAATAGCATTGCCCCTTACCCATGAAACAAAATCATAATTTCTCTCTTGAATATAATATAAAACTATTTAGAGTAAGAGCAAAATAGAAGCATGGATTTAGATATGCACCAATGTCTATGATGTACTAATTTACATAGCTTTTTGATAACACTCAATATTAGATGTTATCCTTCCTGCTTATTAGAATTCTGAAAAACACCATTTTTAGCAACATATATTTATAACACTGGTTAAAGGGGCACATAAAAATATATAATTTTCTTTAAAAAATTCAAGTTAAAGTAGGAATAAGACAAACCTTCAATCATCCACATTTTGAAGTTGCAGTTCAAAGAAAAGGAATTATACAATTTATAACACTTTTCACAATGTAGTATATATTCCAATTTGCTTATAAAGGGAAGATTTTAAAGAAAAAACATGTTGTTTGTTCCAAACGTCTCTCCTCCTGCCCTGGCAAGAATAATCATTAATGCCCTTAATTTCAAGAGTTTTGTTGTTGTTGTCCGTTTCAATCATCTTGTTCATGAAGTATAGCATGTTGCAATATGAACATAAATGAAAATTAAAGGGAAAATCTTCTTTTGGAATGTAATAATTCAAAATGATCTCATTAAAAAGCACCTTTTGATATGCTGGTCTAAACTTTAATATAAAACCGAAACAGTACTTATTTCTGAAGTAGAATTTTCTCCAGTTTTAATAACTTCATATAGCAATACTAAGGACATCAACCTGTGCTTTCTAGATTTGTGAAAGTGTTCTCATAATGTAATGAGTTTAGATATGGCTCACTGTCAAGGTTGGGTGGACAGAGATTTCATGATAAATTGGCTACAGAAAACTAAACTCTTAATGACTTAATAATGGTTTGCATTTTGCTTGAGCCAAATAGATGTTTAAACCATGTACCACCACATTCCCTGCTTAACATTCCAAAGTTTCTTTAGTCTTCATAGTTTTCTAATGAACAAATAATTAGTTTTCCTGAGTAAGATTATAAAAAAGTTAACCCCTCTACCAAAAGTATAAAGACAACTACAATGTAGACTCACCATACAAACTTACATAGCAGTATGAGCGCAGAGATGGACTGCTGCTCTTCACAATGACTGCCCCACCCCTTAAAAGGACCGGAGGCAAAGGGTTCACTTGTCTAAAATACTCTGCAGTACAGTAATTAAATGCTTTAGCCCATAAACATATCCCTCATCTATTGTGTTGCTAGGGAAAACATGAGCAAAATCTATCATTCGCACTTCCACATCTGCAATCTCTTGGCAACCAGTGGGAAGGTGACAGAAAACTTTTTCCAGTTGGGAAAGTACATTTCCGTTCAAATGTTCCTGCGACAAGCTCTTCCACCCATTGTCTTGCTCTATATTTTCAACTTTCAATGAAGTCTGACTGTGATGCTTTTTGGAATACATTTTTCTGTGACGAGCATACATCTTGGACAAGCTTTTGCCTACTGAAGCCTCTATTTTTCCATTTGTTGTGGAACTTAACACTCGAAAGTTATTATTACACTCCAGTACATCTGCGTCTGAGAGTTGCCCTTTGGACAAAAACTTTCCTGCCAAAGTTCTGTCATTTGATTTTGTTGTGGTTGGCTGAGATGAACCTTCATAAACAAACAGTAATGAACTTGCATAAAAGTTAAGCTGTTTCTGGCTTTCAAACCACTGCAGAATCCTCTCAACCTTCTGAATACTGGCAGCAACAGCATCTTTTCTTAAGCAGAATCCATTATGAAAAAACCTGGAAACTCCTACAAAAAGGAAAATATAGTAACATTGTAATATTTTATTATGATTATAATTATAAAACAGCTACCACTTGGAACTAAACCCAGATACAATTGTATTCTTCAATTTTTCCCATCTTTGGTGAAGATGCTATTATTAGAAAATATTTAAGTGATACTTATGTACATGAAATATATTTAAACAAAACTATTTATTACAAATAGAGTGGTAGTTTAGTTCTCTCTACATCAGGGGTGTCCAACTCATTTTCACCAGGGGCCATATCCATCTAGTGGTTGCCTTCAAAGGGCCGAATGTCATTTTAGGACTGTATAAATGTCACTACTCCTTAACAGTTAAGTGAGCCGGGTAGAAACAAGGTGCTGGATTCAGCCCACAGGCCTTGTGTTTGCCACGAGTGCGTGTTCTACATGTATTCGCTTAAGGGATGTATTCCAAAATTTGCTTCACTCAATATGAGGGATTTTATAGAAAGCTGACTTGTTTGTTAGAGTCACATTTAAGAGCTAATCTAAAACCTGGAGTCAAATCATAACCATTTTGAATGGTGTCAACAGCCCATGACCAAAATACCAAACACAACTGTACTAAATTTTTTCTGTTCTCAATAATAATTCAGTCAGTCTTTTCACAAAAATTAAGCTCACTTTGGGGATTAGCACTCCTCCAATTTGAGTATATTATCCAAAACCGAGACTCTTAAAGTTTTTGAATCTATCAGATTTATTAGGCCTCTTTTAACATTATTTATGTTCCCCACTCTGGAACAGAAACCGCTAAAAAATATATTCAGATTAACTTAGGAAGTATTTTAATAAAGAGCCAATCTTCAGATTATCTTCCTATTGGCCAAGACAAATACTAATTAAGATTATACTGTGGGATGCTTGTTTTCCACACATAAAATAAAAATTCTTCAAACTCTTTACACTGAATAAAACCTGTTCCCCACCTTAGGTAGAGCTAACAATAAATTTCCAATAGATTATTATTTTCAGAAATCCAGGATATCATTGCTTTTATACGTTCATAAATATTTTTGGAAGCATATGCTAACAGATTTAAACTACTTATAATGTCATTTATTTATTAATAATATAGTTCTAGAAGCTAATAGTATAAGGCTCAATTATAAAAGGGAAATTTCAATAAAAATAAATTACATGCTACAACACACACTTTAGCCTCTTATGTAACAAGTAGTTTTAATACATTGTGAATGAGTCATGAAAAAACTCGTATTTTAAGTCCAAACATTATTGACCAATAATGAGTTAATGTGTGTTTGCATTTGCATCAGCTTTTGTATAAAATTGCCAGTCATCAATGTGTTACTATACTATAATCTATATATTATGATTTTATTTATTTTTTTTTAAAGTAGTACTCAATCCCCTGAGCCACACCAGCCAGGGCAATACAATGATTTTAAAGACAACCTCTAGTTCCAGTGCTTGGACTACATGGCTATTTCACTGATGTTCATTTTTATTTAGTATATTAATAAATTTAAAAATAAATGAAAATTAAAGAGGACCATTCATGGATCCATGATTCATAACCCAGTGAACTAGAGATTGTGATCAGGCCAATTCTGTGACTCTAAGGTTCATTTTTTATAATTATTTTTATTATATATTACTTTCTTCAAAAAATAGTAACTAATTACATGTTAATATAAATAATAAATTCTAGGAACAATTTCAATATTTTTTTTCAAAACAAAAGATTTCCTGAGACAAGTGGCATTATTCAATATTTTGGAAAAGCTTTAGTATCTGGCTTATTGAAACATTATTCCAGATTATCACATCTGCTTCTGTACTTAGTACACTGTAATATCATGTATACCATAGCTTGTGAAAAAATCCACTGTACCCTCACAAAAGAGAGCAAAAAAGATAAATAATGCCTTAGGAGTGGTATTATCAAAACAGTTTGACCTCATGGACACCCGCTACCTAAATGGCAAGAGGAATTACCAAGGGTTTCTAGACTACACTTCCTTTTTATCTTGTTTTGTTTAACTTAGAAAACTACTTCTAAAATTGCATTTCAAACATAGTGTAGTAGAGGAAGAGCAACGGGGGGGAAAAATGGGACAACTATAATAGAATAAGAATCAAAAAAAAACAAAAACCTACACTATGTTTTTAAGATTATTTACTGTGAATTAAAACAAAAATCACTTTAGAGTTATTTTTGATAACTGTGCAGTAATAAGGAATATATTCCGAGATTGAAATGTGGTTTTTCAATCCTTACCATCCTTGAGAGTTTCTTTTGTTAAACTTCTTCCATAGTGCTGGTTTTGTGTCTCATAGCTATCAGAATGAACATGATAAACCTGTCAGAAAAACCAGTGAATATTAAAAATGAGTACTCCTTGATTATGTGGGATTTATCTCAGCAATGGTTAAAGATGGGAAGTTCTAGTCATAAGATTCATTCTAATGTATTAAAAAAAAGATGTCATCATTTCAATAGATTCTGAAAAGGATTTAACAAATTTATATCCACCATCAATGAAAAAGGATAATGAGTATATTGAATATGAAAAATATCTATCTCAATCCACCGAAGGTCAACCTCAAATTTATAGTGGATATAAAGAAGCACCTATCCCAAAATAAAAGAAGCTTCCAAAAAAGGGATTCTACCACAAGTCTCTTCTCATCACTACTATCTAATATTACTCTGGAGTTTGTGGCAAAACAGATGAGAAAGAAATTAAGAGATATAATAATTTAGAAAGGAGGGATAAGAATACTATTCTCTATAGATGATTGCTATATACTGAAAAATCAACTGCAAAACTAATACAAACAATAAAGACTTAAAGTGGTGGCTAAATACAAATTAGTAAACAGGAGTCTTGACTGTGTGCCTTAGTGAGTTAGGCATCGTCCCACAAATAGAAAGGCCACAGTTTGATTCCCAGTTAGGTCAGGGCACACACCTGGGTCGTGGGTCAGGACCCTGGTTGGGAGTGTGTGAGAGGCAACCAATGGATGTTTCTTTCGTACACTGACATTCCTCTCTCTCTCTCTCTCTCTCTCTTCCTTCTTTACCCTTCTCTAAAAATACATAAATAAAACCTAAAAAATTTTAAAACAAAGCCAAATCCTTACCTTTAAAAAAATCAGTAAACAGAAAACAAGCTATATACTAATACATTAGTATATAGAAATATATGTATCAGTATATATATATTACTGGTTAGAAACATAATAAAGACTCCATTTACAAATGCAATGAAAAAAGAAAGAAAATATAGAAATAAACTAAATAAAGGTATGATCTATATAAAGACATTTTAACAAATTCCTAAGACCTAGACACAAACATACATCCATGGTCTCAGAGAAGAAGACTCAACATAAAAGATATCAATTCTGCTTAAATTAATCCACAGCTAAAATGAAATTATAATGAAAAATCAACAATTTATGTAACTGCTTAAGCTAATCTAAAATTCATACAGAGAAGTAAGAATAGCCAGGAAAAATCAAAATAAGATTAATAAAGAGGGACTAACCCTGCCATTCTACCAGATATTAAACATACTTCATTTATGTTTTTTCAACTCAGTTGAGGAATATATGAAAATTATAACTGTACATATTTAAGGGTACAATGTGATTATTTTGGTATACATATACACTGTGGAAAGTTTATCAAGATTAAGATAATTAACACACCTACCACCTCACATAGTTTAAGTGTGTATGTGGTGAGAATGCTCTGAATCTACTCTCTGCCAATTTCAAGCATACAATACTATATATAGTATACTATATATACTATATTATTAACTATAGTCGCCACGCTGTACATGTGATAACTGAAAGTTCGTACCTTGACCTAGACCTCCTATTTCTTCCTCTCCCAAGCCCCCAGAAACCACCATTCTAACCTGTTTGTATGAAATCAGCCTTTTTTCTTTTTTTTTGATTCCATATATATAAGTAATATCATACAGTATTTGTTTTTCTTTGTCTGGCTTGTTACACTTAGAATAACATCCTCAAAGTCCACCCACGTCATCTCAAATGGCAGGATTTCAAATGCTAATAGGTACAGCATTTCTTTTTAGGGTGATAAAAATGTTCTGAAGTTGAATATGGTGATAGATGTCCAACTCTATGAATATACTAAAATCAATGAATTGTATACTTTAAATGAGTGAATTGAATGCTATGTAAACCATATCTCAATGTTATTTTAAGTATATTTTATTGATTATGCTATTACAGTTACCCCATTTTTTTTCCTTTGCCCCTCTTTAACCTGTTACCCCCTATCCCTCCAGCAATTCCACCCCCTTAGGTCAGGTGGATGGGTTGTGTATATAAGTTCTTTGGCTTCTCCATTTCCTTTACTATCTTAACATCACCCTATTTTGTACCTTCCCCTCCATTCTTCCCCTTCCTCATCTCCCTGATAACCCTCCATATAATCTCCATACCTATGATTCTGTTCCTGTGCTAGTTGTTTGCTTAGTTTGTTTTTATTTTAGATTCAGCTGTTGATAGCTACAAGTTTTCAATGTTATTTTAAAAAATACATCAAACAGAGGAACCTCTGTTTGGGGAAAGAACACATGCAATGCCTTATTTAAGATTTTATTTATTATTATTTTTAGCGAGTGGGGAAGAGAGGGAAAGAAGCATCAATGTATGGCTGCCTTTCACCTGTCCCCAGCCACGGACCTGACTGGAGACCTGGCTTGCAAACTGGTTATGTGCCCTGGCTGGGAATCAAACCAATGACCTTTGGATTCGCAGGCTGGCACCTTAACCACTGTGCCACCAGCCAGGGGCTGCAATGCCTTATTTACTTATCCTGTGTATGTGCCCTAAGGCAATGGAAGCCTAGTGAAGAGTTTTTAATAGGGTAATGCCATGATTATTTTGCAATATTTGGATAATAGATTGGAAAAAAGAAAAACTGAATTTGAGAGATCAGTTAAGATATTCAAGCCTGAAGGATAATGATGATAACGGGATTTGAGACACTTGGGAATTAAGATCAAAAGGCTTGATGGATGGCTCTGAGTGGAAATGGTGATTACAAAGTTTCTACTGTGTAAAACTAATGATATCATTTATTGAAATAAGGAATAATGGAGATTTGTTGCTATTGTTATGGTTGGTTGTGAGGGATACGAGTGCATCAGTTTTTTATGTATTAGTTCTAGGTATTTTTAAGTTACCCAAGTAAAATTTCTTGTAGGATTTTAGCTATATAGATTAGAGAGCAAAAAAAAAAAAAAAAGCTGAGGTTAAAGATATGCCTTTGGGATTTAACAGTAAAGTGAAACTGAACCAGGAAGAAGGAAGAAAGAGAAAAGAGGGAGGCAGTAAAATGAAACAGAATGAAATACCTTAACATTTAAAGAATAAACAGCCATGGCTGGTGTGGCTCAGTGGACTGTGTACAAGCCTACCAACCAAAGGGTTGCTGGTTTGAATCCCCATCTAGGCACATGCCTGGGTGGTGGGCAAGGTCCTTGGTTGGGGGTATACAAGAGGCAACCACACATTGATGTTTTTTCTTCTCTCTCCCTTCCTTCTCCTTTCTCTAAAAATTAACATATTTTTTTTAATTAAAAAATAAAGAATAAACAGAAAATAAATGAGCTGGCAAAGAAAACTACAAAGTAGCCTTTGCAAAAAACCAGGAGAGGGTATGATGTCATGGACCCCAAGAGGAATTATTTTCAGGAAGACCTAGTCAGCCTTGAAGCTGCTTTTCAAAGTGGAGTAAGGTAATGAAAATGTCATTTGCGTTCAGTTGCATGAAGGTGTCTTTAGGAACCTTAGTGAGAAGCCAATCTGGTGGAAAGATAGAGCAAAAGCCAGATGGGAGGGTGAAAATACTAAGTGAGAAGTTAAGGTAATGGAAGTAACTATTTTAGTTGTGAAAAGGAGGCAAGTTAAAAGTGGGTTTTGATGCATTTAATCGACTGATCTAAACCTATATAAAACAAAAGGAAAAGAGTCAGGGAAGAGACAGAAGTTGGAAGATATAAGACAGAATCAGTAGTATTAACCGCCTGAAGAGGTGCTGGGGGATGAGGTCCAGAGGGCACAAGGAAGGGCTGTCCTTAGACAAGACGGAAAAATTTTCAATGTGACAGAAAAGAACAGAGGGAACTTGCATGTTAAGTATGTACATCTAGTGGTAGGAAATTAAAGGAATTCCTGTCTGATGGCTTTAAGTTTTTCTCAAGCAGGATGCAACGTCCCCTGCTAAAAGTGAGGAAGAAATTGGGAGGGTAGGATGTGAAAACAGTGAAGGTTTAAATAGATGCCCAGTCAGAGTCCTGTAGGATATTTATTTCTTGTTTAACATTATGCCATTAACCTTTTTCCCTTTTACTATATACCCACTACATCAATAATTCCTTTGATGAGAATGCTAAATTCAGCTGTGTTATTATAACCATCACATTAACAATCCACCTATAATATTCCTATTAATATAACTTTCTTGTTTAAAACTCCAAAAATTCCATGTATCATATTTTACAGTGAATTTTAAAATTACCCCACCATGCTTATATAGGGACACAATCATGAATCAAATGTAACCTCCACAAGCCTAGAAGATGTATTGAATACCATCTGTTTAGGGAATTTTGTTTTATATTGCTTCTTTAAAAAAAGAAAATTCACCCAAGAATATGTTTCACTGATTTCAGAGGGAGAGGGAGAAAGAGACATCAATATAACTGAGAAACAGCAATTGCCTCCCATACACACACCCCTACCAAAGATCTAACCTGTAACCCAGATATGTGCCCTGACCAGGAGGGATCAAACCTGCAGCCCTTTGGTTTATGGGGTGGTGCTTTGATCAAATGAGCCACCTGACCACAGCTCTTCATCTTTGTGGCAAAGCATTTACAAAGATGGCCTCAACAATCCTTTTCATCTTTGTGTACACTGCCATTTGTATTGTGACTTCCCTATTCCCATCAGAACTGGAGTCTATTTCTCCTCCCTATGGAAATATGGGCTGACCCTGTGATACACTTTGACCTATAAAATTCCAGAAAGTAACTTCCTAACCTAGAATTCAAGAGCTCTTGTAGTTCCCATTTGTCCTCTTGGAATGTGGTACATGAACAAGTTCCAGCTAGCCTCCTGGAGGAAGAGCTATCACATGGGGAAAAGGCCTACCCAAAAGTTAGAACAAACTCCCAGAAAAAAGCATGAGGTCACTTTCAACCATCTAGCCCCAGTCAAGCCATGAGTGCAGCCACATGAGGGGCCCTATGTGAGGTCAGCAGAACTGTCTACTTGAGATCAGCTCAAAATGCCAACCCGCAGAATCATGAGCAAGTAAAACTTTTTTCAAACCAGTTTGAAACGGTGACCTAATTTTAGTTTTCCTTTTCTATTTTAAAGATATTTTAAAATTACTGAATATATAAACTTAGCACTTTCCTTACAGGAAAATATTCATAAATAACATTTACTTATCACGTTATTATGTTACAGCTGAAGTTTCGCTAAAACAAAATTACCAGAGTTGGAGTCTTCAGGGTCAGTAGTCATTCATTTATTTATTGATCAAACACTAAGTGTCGCAATCACTCCAGATACTGACAATGTATCAGTGAACATGAGATTAAAAAATCTCCACCCACTTAGGGAGTTAGACAACCAAATTCCAAAATATGTCATCTTCTGATATATCAGTATTATAATGACATCTATAATTTTCAAGAAAAGAGCATGTAAAGGAAAATGTGTGTATTATACTAGTAATCATAATCCCTCTTACCCGCATGCCCAGCACCAAGAACCCAATCTCTTCCATTAACGGATACTTGCTGACTTGTTGCTGAATCTTCTCAGATGAGGCAAAAGGATCATAGCTTTTTTGCCCTATCTTTACATCCATTATACAGGGCTTATTAAATTTATGGGTCACATCTTCCAGTTTTAGGTATAAATCTGTTATTAAAGAAAAACTTTAATTAGTAACAGGCAAACATATTACTACCCAAGTAACTCCTAGGGAAACAAAATGAGGAAAACCTAAAATATCACAGAGAAACTCTTGCAGATGGTGGTTTAAATAATATTTAACCATATGCAAAATGTATGACGTAGATATAAGGCTTCCAAGAACATTAAAAAGGGAATGAGAATACTTCAAAAGCTGCGTCAGAATGAATTCTCCTTTTACACACAACTTATGTCATGTATGCCTTAGCAGATCTTTTAGTATTTTATTTAATTTTATTTTTTTAATTTATAGAGAGAGGGGAAGGGAGAGAGGCAGAGAGAGAGAGAAATATCAATGTATGGTTGCCTTTCACCTGCCTCCTGCTGGGGACCTGGCTGGAGACCTGGCTTGCAACCTGGTTAAATGCCCTGGCTGGGAATCGAACCAGTGACCTTTCGGTTTGCAGGCTGGCACCTATCCCTTCTGCCACCAGCCAGGGCCCTCTCAGCATTTTAACAATTTTTAAAAGCTTATTCTTCATTCAAAATTAGTAACAGGAATAAACCCATCCCACAGAGTATACAACAGAAGTATGGGTCAAAAAAAAAAAAAGTAAGTCAGTTAAGAATGTTGAGAAAAGGGAACCTTAGTGCTGCTGGAAAGGCAGACTGGTGCAGCCACTGTGGTAAACAGCATGGAGATTCCAAATAAATTAAAAACAGAATTGTTGTATGACCCAGTGATAGATACCAATTCTGGGAAGACACCCAAAGAAACCTAAAACGCTCATTTGAAAGAATATATGCACCTCTATGTTGATTATAGCATTATTTACAATAGCCAAGATACGGAAGCAACCCTAGTGCCCATCAAGAGGCTTGTAATTTAATAACTAAAACTAGCATAGTTATTAAATTATAACTGAACCAAAAGTGAGAACAAATCTGTAGGGCTTGAGAAAGTTTTAAACTCCTTAGCTTTACGAAACAGATTTAAGGATAAGAAATAAAGAGACAAACTGTATCCTTCAGCAAAAGGAAATGGTGGGAGGAGGTTTATGACAATGCAGAAAAAAGTAGGTGAAGTCAAGCCCAAGAATGACAACAAAATGCAGTCTGAGACCAGCACTGGCATTCAAGGCCTGTCCAAAAGTATTGGCTGAGCAAACTTTTAATTATATTGACATTGGCTCAATACTTTTGGGACAGACCTTATAGAAGAAAGAACCCTTCGCTCTTTAAAGAAAGGATCTCAAACAGACATCTTCAACAGGGTAAGAGATAACAAAAGGCCTGGAACTGCTAACAGTGAAAGGTAATGGGAACAAGTGGGAAACCCTGATCAAGAAAATGGAATATCCCCACCCCAGCTTTTGTGCTTTAAAAGATAATCACAGGTAGGATGAGCAGGTGGGAAAGGGAGCAGCACAGGACCGTCTCCCTCAGATTCTCTCCTCCCGTCTCAGACCTTGAACAGAAGAGAAGGAAACTCATCCACTCTCTCTCCATAGCTGTATAAGAATTTCAGGAACAAGGCTTTTATTTAAAATATCAGAAAAGAGTGATTCGATCCTAATACTGTATATAACTGCATTCAAAACGTTATCATCATTAATTTCCCTGACTCATGAGACCCCAAAAATATTAGTGAGGTGGGGCTCACTAATAAGAGTATCAAGAATGAGTGAACCTAGCTGACTATCATAGCATCTATATGTACATATATCTCAGTATAGGGTCATTATTTTCTACTTGCCAATTTGGTAGATTAAAAATAAACAATAAACTTATTTTCTTTACAATGAGATAGAAATGACAGAAACTACAGTATAGTAGAGCAAATCCGAATGTAAAATCCCTACTCCTTCCTTTTCTCCTTGGAAAGAAGAAAAATGCAAAAGCAAATTCAATATACAAGAGGGACCACCCCCAAAAATATATTTATTAAAAACTGTATTTATCCTTACATGTATAAACTTCAAAGTACTCTCCATTTAATGCAATACACCCTTCAAGACACTTTTTCCATTGCTCAAAAGAGTGTTTGAACTCGTAAATTTTTATGTCTTTTAGCATTTGTTTTTTGTTTCGCCTCTTGCACATCAGCAAAACAGTTCGCTTTAAGGACCTTCATCTGGGGAAACAAAATTAAGTTGCTCAGGCGAGACTGGGTGAATAGAGAGGGTAGGGTGTGGGATCATGTCATTTTTGGTCAAAAACTGCCGAATATTCAGGGCAGTGTGGGCAAGTATGCTCGTAAATCACCCATCATAAAATGAGCAAACACTTTTGAGTCTTCCAAAAAAGTTCCCTGAAACTGAACGCAGCCTCTCACAATAACACCAGCTGGTACAGATACAGATGGGCTCCTATAATACTCACCTAGCAGGGGCCCAACCTCCAGAAAATAGTTCTGGTTTTCTGGGGTCCTCTCTTGTATAAACAAGAATAGAACATACGTTCAGCGACTGAACGAGTGTTTGCACTTCTCATTCCTGCCGCCCAGCAGGGCTTGGAGGCTTAGCCTTCCTCACCCTGTAATAAACTGAGTCATTCCTTCAGTAAATAAGCCTGAGTGGTTCATTTAACATTTATTTTGACTAGCCAAATGTGTTTTCCTTTGCGTTACTTTCAGGTTCTTGATGTGTTTTATGTGATTAGAATTCTCAAAGAACTGCTAGATTATTGATTATGAGCCATCAGCAAATGACCCTTAGGTTAAGCCCTACTGTGAGTTAGTTTAGTGTTTCCTTTTAGATCTCTGGCTCAATTTTTTTAAAGGGAAAAGTAAAAATTTCAGATTCTCATTTCTGTATTACTCTCTAGGTTATAAACACCAAAAGCTTTGGAGATGTAGTTTTTACGAAACAGTATGTATGATGTTACGAATCTAGCAGCTTTGGAATGAAATAAGTAAACAGGAAAATGGGGCATGATCTGAGTCTTGAGAT
The DNA here is from genome assembly GCA_004026585.1 of Noctilio leporinus. NCBI lineage: Eukaryota > Metazoa > Chordata > Mammalia > Chiroptera > Noctilionidae > Noctilio > Noctilio leporinus. The sequence goes on from PVIW01001578.1 coordinate 160,373, forward strand.
CTTTATAGATTTTTCTACAGGTCATTATCACTAGAAATAAATCTGCATACTAATTCCCTCTGAAAATTGCTAATTGCAAATTATCTCTCTAGAATTTAAAGCATTTTACTATAAAGGAAGCCTCACAAGACAATACTACATACTGGATAACAAGGGACATTTTTTCAGCTAAGCCTCTCTGGACATATATTGCCGTATTTTTCAATTTTTAGGCACATAGAAAATAAATTCTAAAACTCATCCAAAAAGTCTGATGAACTAAGAATAAATGTTCTATCTGAAATAGTTTAAGTTCATTCTATTGAGGTCAAGGAAATAAACTGCATTAACCTAATGTCTAAAAAATATCTTACAAAGTAATTATGATTATTTGATATGATGTAACTTTCATATAAAGACAGAATTTTAAATATTAAAGAGCTGATTTTCACACATATACCTACATATACATGGATGTGTATATTTGTGTATATATATAAATCAAAAAGATAGAAGCATAATAACTAGGATTTACTTTGTCAAATTCTGGAAAAACAGATTCTAATGAAGCCATTCTGTCAGAGGTCCACGGACTGGCATTTGTGAACTTCAAATCTAAAAGAGCTATTCTGTAATATTCCATAAGGCTTAGATTTGGTATTTGTATAATAACAAAGCACATCTACTTTTCATAAATACATGGAATTCAGTATAAGAGGTTACATTAACTAGAAATACAGTTATGTTTAAGAGGCTATGGCTGTAAGAGATAAATCTATTATTTATCTATTAATTTGGAAAGTGTGTATAGAATCTCTATAGTTCCTTAATTTTTTGAGGTAAAGATCAGGATAATAACTACCAGGTATGGCAAAATATACCATTTCATGCTGTTGTAAGCAGATTAGTAAGATTTCTCAGTAGCTTTAGTAATGACATGGTTATTATATTCAAAATATTTATATACTTCATGATGTTAATGATAATGTAAGATTACACATTACTCAGAATGAAGGAAGCTTGTATATTTTAAATATATTTTCCATTAAAAATATATATTATCTTAAATATAAATTAAATATAGGGTAGAGCAAAATGTAGGTTTACAGTTGTTCATATGAAAATAATACAAATATTAATAATACGAGAATAAACTGTTTCATGTACTCACAATTGCAAACCTACTTTTGTCTCACCCTGTATAGTACTTACATTGTTTTATAATATACTAAGCATAAAAAATTCCTAAAGCAAATTTTCTACTGTTAGAATACAGTCCTGACACTAAGAAGTGGACAATTTCCCAGAACCAAAGAAGGAAAAATGTAAACATTTGAAGTATTAGTGGAAAATTCCAAAGAGAAAAAAATGTAAACAAAATATCGTGGAAAAATCACAAGAACTACAAATAATGACACAGTAAAGATGAGATAACCAGTCCCTTTAAAGAAAAGACAAGGAAGAGGATTCTTAGAGAGTTGAAGGAAGGCTTATTTAACTCTCCTTAATAAGCATTTTTGATTGTATAAATTATAAGAATATGGGTTCCAACTTTCATTAAGCTCCTCTCAACATAACTAGACAGTGTACTAGGCATAGTCTATCATCTTCATTTCTATACCTCCCAAAAAGAAGAAAAGGCCAGGAGGGAAACCCCTGCCCAACTACAGAGCCAAATGGAAAAAATAGAAAACCTTGCTTCTGCTCGCCACATCAATGATTAGCCAATTCTGAGAGTAGCAGAGGATGAAAGGGGAATTTTAAGCAGAAACACTGAACCTCCAAATCTAGGGTAAAGGGTGGGGTTGGGGGCATAGACCTGTAGGCCAGCTTACGTCAGTATATGCTTCCTGAAACTTGACTAGTGAATAGGTCCAGAAACCTATGGATTGATCAAGCTGGACATTACATTTGAGAACTCTCGATTTGCTCAAACCAGCTTGAACAATACTTTTTCTAGCCTTCCAAATAACTATCAATAAAAGGTTTCTGATGATACCTGTACTAGGAGTCTGTCTGTTTATACACAGGTAGAAATAAGATTTAATATATTTAACTAGCCCCAAATCTTCAAGGTTAATTGCCTATGAATGTTTTCATCTTTTAAAAAAATCCACTGGCCGTGTTCTAAAATTAGCTAACAGTGATAATTGCACAATTCTATAAATATACTAAAAACTACTAAATTGTATACTTAAAATGGGTAAACTTTACCCTAACTGGTGTAGCTCAGTGAGTTGGACATCAATCATCCTGCAAACTAAAAGGTTGCCAGTTCAATTCCTAGGCAGGGCTTATGCCTGGTGGCAGGTAAGCTACTGGCAGGGGCCATGGGAGAGGCAACCTATCAATGATTTTCTCCCTTTCTTTCTTCCTGCCTTCTCCTCTCTCAAAATCTTTTTTTTTTTTTTTTTTTTAATGGGAGTGAGTTTTATGGGAAGTGAATGATCTCAATGAAACTCAAAAATTTTACAAGACAAAAGTATTGGTCAGCACATTTTCATGTTTCTCTCAAGTTACAATAATTTACTCAGCAAACTGGTAGGTACTTTCTACATTTTACTCCTTTGGATTATAAGAATTTTATCAAACTTTATAAAACTCTACCCAAAACATGTAAGACACCCAAATAAAAAAAAAAAAAGACCAGCAAATAAATTACATAATTAATTTAATACTATGCAAAATACAGTAATACAAACCACAGTATCCTACTAAAATTGAAGAAAATACTGTTGACTTTTGAACAACAATAGGTGTTTGAAGTGTGCAGGTCAATCCACTTAGACTCTTTCAATAAGTACTGTAAATATACTTTCTCTTCTTTACTATCTTAATAACATTTTCTTTCCTCTAGCTTACTTTATATACGGTAAGAATACCATATATAATATATATAACAAACAAAATAAGTGTTACATTATCAGTAAGGCTTCTAGTCAACAGAAGACTATTAGTAGTTAAGTTTTGTGGAGTCAAAAATGTTCTACATGGATTTTTGGCTGTGTGGTAAGGTGGGGGTTGGGGTGAGCACCCCTAACTCTCACATTGTTCAACCGTCAACTCTATTTTCATGATCCTGTGGGATAAACTTGTGTAAAGGTTTCTGGTCTTATATTTGTTTCCTTTAAAATCAAAAGGATAAAAACAGAAAGATGATTCCATGAACTCTCCAACAAAATAAAAGCTCAACAACCTGCATGGCACAATAGTTTTATCCAACTTCCTCCAGAACTAACACAGTAGAAAAGGTACAGGAAATCCCAAAACAACTGTTCACAGATTGAACCATTCCATCCATGTATACTATTTTATTCCCTATCCTTTTCTCCCATTCTATTTCCATTTTCTCCTCTCATTTTTCTCAACTCAGTAACACCAATATTTCCAGTTATATTAAATAAAGAGTATTAGAGTTTGCAGAGCATTCTCACATAACGTAACCTGTATTTTCACAACTCTATGTAGTACTATTCAATTTATAGATGAAAAAGTAGATGTCAAGAAAGGTTAATAAATTAGCCTTGTTCACAAAATTTGGATATAAGCAATAAGCCAACTCTTTTGACTTCAAAGTTACTGCTCTTTCTGTATTAGCACAGATGTTCCTTAAGGTTATTTAGTATTAAAGACAAAAAAGGTTGCTGATTCTTAACAAGCCTTTGATATTCAAATCATGTGCTAGTAATCCTAAACTATGAAATGTGATTTTAATAAAACTATTACTTCTCTTATCCACATTCTTTCTGTATATCTACTGTTCAAAATAATGTTTGCTCAGTTATTCTAGCCCTTGTAAACAATCTTTTAAAACTGGGCATTTAATTATCGAGATATCTAAACCTAACACTATCTGTGGCAACCTTTTGTTTAATCTTTCAATGTCACTTTCTTGAGAAATAATGATTTACTCTAAATTAAACATCAATCAGTAGCAAAGTAAAATGAAATCTAGGTATCTTACATTACAATGGGAATCCCTATGACCATGATTTGTAAAATAATTTTAGCAACCTGCTGATCTGAATTGGAAACATGTATCTAAGTGTAGGACAAGGAGGAAGGGAGAGGAAAGAAGGGGAGGGGAGGAAACCTTGCCTCACTTATTTTTTCCTCCACACAACTGAAGTACAGGAGAATCCTAAATACCCAGGGGAACCAAGGAATTTGTATGATCTGAGGATGCTCACAGGGAGATAACATGATTCCCTATTAATGAAACTTGACGCACAGTCAGTGAGTCAAAGACAAAGAACCTAAGAAAAGAATAAGCTCAAACTGGAGCTCCCTTCTTTCTGGCTCTCAAAATGTGGTTCAAGTACGCTCTACACTTAAAAAGCTTATAGTTTTTATCTAACAAACATATCACTGAACTCCTAACATACATCAGCATAATCAAATGCCTGGGTGTTGAGCCTATTAATTTGTATTTTAACAAGCCTACGGGTTATTCTTCAACTCAGTCAAGTTTGAAACTCTTAACCCCATTCATGAATCTTTAGGAGTTACACAGTCAAGCTGTTTGTTTAATTCAATTCTGTCTGCTCAAAGGCCCTGAAGTGGCAAATACTGCTTCAAGTATTAATTAATATTTAGAGAGAGAAATACCATGCTCTTACATAGATCATAGTTCCTCCTCTGTGAAACTTACTGGCATTTTTTAAAATACTGCAACTTAAAACCCAGTGGTAGGGGGTGAAGGAGTGGGGTAGGAGATAGGGAGAGTTATGCAAAAAAAAAATATGCGTCATGATGTTTTACCCTATTCAGAATGTAAAAGGGAAAGTTGCCCATAAAGTAGGAAAAAAGAACATCTGTAAATTAATACAGTATTAAGTACCAGCATATGTTATTTTCACTTAATTATAACAGGCTGGTCAATAACCTTTATATGCCATTTAATAAACTGGTTATGAAAAGCAAAAGAAGAGAATGATTAGAAAGGAAAACATACATATATTCTGTTTTTACAATAGGCTTATTTTTATATAAAGTCTTTTAAAAAGCCACTCTCCTGATTTAAAACTGAAAGATAAATTGTTAGGAAAAGAAGTTACCATTTGGTGCAGTGGGAGGTGACCAGACGCCGTAATATCTTGGCAAATATTTTCGTAGCTCTAAAAGAACACCATCAGTACAATCAGCAGCATACACCTGAAACAGGAAATATAACTCGTATGTTAGCTTCTTATAAATGCTCTATAATTACCCTACACACTTTTCCATTAAAGTAATACTGCTGATCATAATTTATCTGCCATGAGTTTCAACTGGAAATTTGGAATAAGCAAAAAAAGAAAGAAAGAAAGAAAGAAAAAGAATACTGTGTTTCCATTGAAAAACTATGTATTGTTTAGAGGACATTCTTGATTATCTAATTCTAGCCTTTTGTTGTCCTTGAACTATTTTATAACAAATGAAGCTATAAATAACTCTTAGCAAATGTAAAATAATTCTTGTCCATATTCCTGAATAAACTCTGGCCAGAGAAGATTCAATGGACTTCTCTCCACCCTCTATGGAAGTGGGGAGCATAGTGTCCATGTGTAAATTCATTTCAGCTTCCCTTTAGTTCATTTAAATTTTTGCTTCTTTGACTTTTCTTTTGAACCAGTTTTAACATCTGCCTAGTTCACTCACTAAAAAATTAATTTAAGGGCCCTGGCTGGTGGCACAGTGGATAAGGTGCTGGCCTATGAACCCAAAGGTCACTGGTTCGATTCCCAGCCAGGGGAACATAACAAGGTTGTAAGCCAGGTCTCCAGCCAGGTCTGTGGCTGGAGGCAGGTGAAAAAGGCAACCATAGATTGATGTCTGTCTCCCTCTCTGCCTCTCTCCCTTCTCCTCTCTCTGAAAATTAAAAATAAATAAATAAATAAAATTTAACAAAATCTTTAACACACACTTATTTTATATCTGTAAGGGAACTGTGATTTTACCGTTTTAAAAAATATATCTTTTTACAAAAAGGGGATGGGATGTAACACAACAACAATAAAATTAAATTAATAAATAATTAAAAATAGATCTTTTAGCTCAATGTATTGTAAATCTAATCATTGCTCATTTAATTCCTTGATTTATAAGCAGTAATAATTCTAGAAAATACTAGAAATGTGTAGATATCCTGGAACTAGTCTTAATTTTTTTCCTTTAAGAGGAGAGAAAATATTTTTGTTTAAAAAATCTTGTAAGATATTTTCTTTAATTAATTCTTTCAAATGTGGTTTATCTAAAACCATTATAGTTCACTGCTATAAAATGCTTATGAAATCTTATTATTAGTTATTATATATATGAAACATACATATATATATATATATATATATATATACACACACACATACATACATTCATGTCAAGTGGTTACCATACAACACAGTTCTACAGAATAAACTCAGGTGTGTCAGAGACTCTCCAAATATCCATGTGATACACTGTATTTCCCAGCCTCCCCTGTAGAAATGTGAGCAGAAGTGATCGTGCTCACTTCCAGGCCAAGGTGATTAAAAGCAAGGTGCATTTTATTATCCCTCTGTTCCTGGCACAATGACAGTGAGTACAAAGTTCATGATGTAATAAGGTGAAGGACCCAAGTACATCTCTATTACATCTCTATGTACTGACCTAAGGAAGGAAGTTCATGATACATTTATAAGTAAAAAACATAAAACAATTAGAAGAGCAGAGGGGTAAACTTGCTCTTCTTTTCAATTTTTTTTTTTTTACAATAGAACTGACATTTGCTACATGCCAGACAAAGTAACCTAAAAACCTTCCCAGTTAGAAATGTAGAATAAAACATAACAAATATTTTTTAAATACATAACTGAGCTCCCCATTCCCCCCAAGAAAGGAAATTCTTAGACATCTAAAATAAAGAGGAAACCAAGTGTTAAAGTGGGCTGGGATGTTTGGGTTTCACAAAGGTCCACACTTAAGACTTGAAGCAAGGTGTTTTGGAACTTCAAGTGCAGGCATAGATGAGGACAGAGTTATACTGAAACAGGGAGACCAAATAAAAGTCTAAATACTGAATAGTTAGAAACCTTGGCATTCACCCTGGCCAGGTGGCTCAGTAAGTTGGAGTGTCATCCCCATATAGCAAAAGGTTGTAGGTTTGATCCCCAGGAAGGCAATGAATCAATGGTTTTCTCCAACCCCCATTCTTCTCTAAAATCAACTAAAAACAAAACAAAACATATCCTTAATTAGAGGATTAAAAAAAAAACAACAACAACAAGGCCCTGGCTGGTAGCACAGTGAATAAGGCGCCGGCCTGCGAACCCAAAGGTCGCAGGTTCGATTCCCCAGCCAGGGCACATAACAAGGTTGCAAACCAGGTCTCCAGTCAGGTCTGTGGCTGGAGGCAGGTGAAAAGCAACCATACATTGACGTCTCCCTGCCTCTCTGCCTCTCTGCCTCTCTCCCTTCCCCTCTTTCTGAAAATAATGAAATAAAATCTTAAAAAAGAAAAAACAGAGCCCTGGCTGGTGGCACAGTGGATGGGGCGTCAGTTTGCGAGCCCAAAGGTCACTGGTTCAATTCCCCAGCCAGGGCACATAACCAGGTCTCCAGCCAGGTCTGTGGCTGAAGGCAGGTGAAAGGCAACCATGCATTGATGTCTCTCTCCCTCTCTGCCTCCCACCCTTTCCCTCTCTCTGAAAATAATAAAATCTTTAAAAACAACAACAACAAAAACCCCAAAAAAAACACTTGCCCTGGCTGGTATGGCTCAGTGGACTGAGTGTTGGCCTATGAACCAAAGGGTTGTTAGTTCAATTCCCAGTCAGGGCACATGTCTGGTTTGTGGGCCAGGTCCCCTCTCTCTAAAAATAGAATTACATAAATAAATAGCAAAAAGAATCTCTAAATTAAAAACAACACCCTTGGCATCCTTCTCCCTTCCCATACCATCACACTGCAAGAAAGCTGGAGGCCAAGCTGATTGCAAAAAAAGAGAGAAGCAGCATATAAACAATAGAAGGAATAAAGAGAGTCACAACTAGACTCAGCAGTGATATTTAAAACTACTATAAAAAATTTTACCAACTGGGCAACTTTGTAAAAATTCTAACTATGTTTTTACGATCATATTAACAACAAAAAAAGGATATTTAAGAAACTGAATCACTGGTTAAAAGTATATTCCTTTCCAGGAAAAGATAAAAGAATGAAAGGGAAAAAGAGGGATGGAAAGAAGGAACAGAATAAAGAGAGAAACAGAGATAGGCAAAAGGCTCTGATCAATTTATCATTAAGTTCTGTCAAGCCTCCAAGGAACAAAATCCCTGTGATACAGATTCTTCCACATAATAGAATAAGAAATGCTCCTCAGCTCATTTTATGAAGCTGAAACTTGATATCAAAACCAAACAAGGATAGTATGTGAAGAAAATATAGTTCAATCTCATTTATGAAGCATAGCTATAAAAAAATTGAAATAAAACACTAGCTAACAAAATTCAGTAATGCAGATTATGAAAATAAAAAGATCTGTCTTAGGTTTTATTCCAAAATCAGATGTAATAATTGATTATCTATTATGGCATTTATGATATTAATGAATTAAAGGAGGAAACACTTATGACCATTTCAATAGATATAAGGTAGCTGAAACACATTCACATTTGTTTCCTGAAATAAAAATAGAAAGAATGCTGTGCATCTTCTCTTTTCCACCTCCACAATATTCTACCCAAGAAGCTGACCTTAATCACAGGCATCAGTGAGGCCCCTTACCCACCTGTCATCGTCTCTTACTGCTACAAGGGAGTGGAGGGTGGAAGGGTTGAAGTCAGGTGATTCACTTCTCTAGTTCCCTCTTTATCAGTTCACATCTTCTCATAAAGTTACCTTCCCTGGGTTCTAGTGACCACTCCCTCTTTGTCTTTACAGGCCCAGGGATGGTACAGCATTATCTCTTGCAGGTGCCTTCAATGCCGTGACACCTTTGTCAACAATCCCTTTATTTAACTGACAGAGTACATAATTTGTTTCCTAATACACCTTGACTCACACAAAAGACAATTTCTTTAACCTAGGAAGAAGTATCTACCAAAGCCTTAGAGAAGGGGCATACTTTCAGTAGGGAAATGTTAAAAGCATTTTGGGAGGAAGATATCCCCATCACAGCTTCTACTGAGCCCTGTACTGGAAGGCCTTGACAAAAGTATATGGATTCAAAAGGGACAAACAAAATTTCTAATCACAAAAGATATAATTATCTACATAGAAAATCACCAAAATCATCAAAGAATCTCATATAAATAAGAGTTAAAAATAGTTTAACAACATTACTACACATAAGAACACTAGACAAATAATTATTTCATTCTTATATTTTAGCAGTCACTGGAAAACTTAATGCAAAAAATACTGTTTATAACTGAAACAAAAAATAAGGTATCTAGAATAAATCCAACAAATCATTTATAAGACTTTTACAAAGTAAATATAAAATACTTTCTTCAAAAAAAGAGGCAGTAGATAGCAGTTAAAAGCATATATTCTAGAGCTAGACTATCTGTATTCAAATCCTGAGAACACCATTTACTTTAGCATGATACTGATCAAATTATTTAAACTAATTATGCCTTAGTGTGCACATGTATAAAATAAGGAAAATATCAGTACCTACAGCTTACAGGTAATTGTGAGGCTTAAATAAGTTAATATTAGTAAAGCATTTATAACAGTACTTGTATTTTTACTTGTACATAAACTTAAGAGCAAAAGTTATAAAATTTAGATGAAGACATAAGCATAAATCTTTATAACTTTACATGACAACAAAGTACAAACAACAAAAGAAAAAAGATACACTGAACTTCAATATTTAAAAATATTTGGGCTTTGAAAAACACTATGGAAAAAGTGAAGAGACAACCCAAACAATGGGAAAAAATATTTACAAATCATAAAACTGATAAGGAACTTGTAAACAGAATATGTACAGAACTCCTACAACTATATTAAAAAACAACCCAATTAAAAATTAACAAAGCATCTAAACAGACATTACTCCAAAGAAGATTTACATGTGGTCAGTAAGTATATGAAAAGATGTCCAACATCACTAACCATTAGAGAAATACACTCACTCAGATGACCATTAAGGGGAAAAAAAGAAAACTAACAAGTGATGACAAGGATGTAGGGAAATTGGAACCTTCAAACATCGCTGGTGGAAATGCAGAATGGTGTGGCAACTTTGGGAAACATTTCAGCAGTCCCTCAAGAAGATAATGCGGAATTACCGTAGGACATATCAATTCCCGTCCTAGATATGTACCCTACCCCACCCCAATTGGAAACAGGTTCTCAAACGAACACTTGTACATGAATGTTCAGTCAAAACAACTCTACTTACAAAATCTAAAGCCTGGAAACAACCCAAAGGCCCATTAATGGATGAATGGATAAACAAACTGTGGTATAGAAGTATAATGGAATATTACTCAGCCATAAAAAGCAACCAAGTATAAATGTATACTACAATGCAGTTAAAAACATTACACTAAAAAGCTAGACACAAAAGGTCACACATAAGTAGATTGGTGGGTGCCAGGGACTGCGAGGAATGAGGAACCAGGGCTTCATGCCTTCAGAGTAACAGGGTTTTCTTTCAAAGAAAATATTTCAAATGAAAATCTTTTTTTAGAGAAAGAGGTGATGATTTCAAAACAGTGTGAATGTACTAGACAGTGTTCCTAGTCATATATTTAATGAGATGCTATGTCTGCTCCATCAGAAAAATGAAAAACACTTTGAATACAAAACAAATCTTACCTCACTTACCATATTATAGAACTCTAGCTCTCTTGGACCCCTTGGAGGTGGCTGTAGCTGCTTCAAAACTGTGCCATCTGGATGTTGCAAGATACCTAAGAACAAAAACTGGGTATTTGTTAATGCTTTCGTAACAGTGTATCTTGCATCCTAGGATAGATTTAGATTTGTGCCTTCAGTTACAGATAAACTGCTTTCATAAATGTAAGGGTTTCCTTTTACTTATTTCAGAAATTTTAACATTCAACCAACATGTTGCAGTGCTTATTATATGCAAAGCACCAAACACAAACTCTACTGTCTCCAACTATTTCCCTTATAGACACTCAGACTTTCCAATAAATATGTGTAAATTTTTATAGAAATTCTTCAGTAATAGATCTTGCAAGACATGTAAATTTACAGTTAAACAAGAAGCAAGTTAAAAGCAGAAGCAAAAGCTGATCTCACTTTTCAAAAGAGAAAAAAATATTATTAACAACAGTCCTATATGAATCTTCTACTTTGTAATTTCTTTTATTTTTCTTATCTGTTATAAAAAAACAAATCTTTTTCCTGACTTAGGTGCACTCTGTACAGTTGTAGAGATAGAATGAGGGCACCTAGCCAATGGGAAAGGCAGGGACACCAAGTCTGAAATAGGAGGGGGCATCTTTTTATAATCTGCCCACTCAAAGGAGCCTTTCCCTGAAATCATTATCTATATACCAGCAATGGCCCTGTCGCTATACCATGAAGACTCATTCCCAAATGTATGTTAAAATCTTAAATTTTCATGCATTGAGTTTTCACAAAACCATGCTACTTAGAACACAGCAGGGCTCAAATAAACCTGTTTACAACTTTGATAAAATATGCCACTTAAGTTTCTATTGCTGTTGACAAGTATCAGAATTCTTTTCTCCCTTTTTTTTAAAGATTTTATTTATTTTTAGAGAGAGGGGAAGGGAGAGAGAAAGAGAGGGAGAGAAACATCAACGTGGGGCTGCCTCTTGTATGCCCCTAACTGGGGACCTGGCTTGCAATCAGGCATGTGCCCTCACTGGGAACTGAACCTGTGACATTGTGATTCATAGGACAATGCTCAATCCACTGAGCCACGCCAGTCAGGGCTCCTTCCTTTTCTAAATTAGCTTATTAGGGTAATGTTGGTTAACAAAATTACACAGGTTTCAGGTACACAATTCCACATCTGTACATTGCATTTGTATTTCCCACTGCAAGTCAAGTCTCCTTCCCTCACCATTTATCTGCCCTATACCCTCTTCCACCTCCCTACTTTGAAGTGTGAGGAATTTTTAATCAAGACAAAAATGCAGAATTTAATCAACAGAAGCAGAGAGTCTCTACTTAAGACTACAATCATCAACTTATTTAATAATATCTAGATATAGGATACGTAAATATTAATCCATATGAGTAAGATTGGTTGGTAAGTAGTCAAAGGATTTGAAGACTTTAAGAAGTAGTCTAATATAACTAAAAACTAGTGAAGAGAAATTCTAATCCTGAAGGTTGGATATGTAAAACATGAAAAACCTTCACGCCCACGGTAAGAGACAATTTCTGTGGGCTAATGAAGAGTGGAAGATGAAAAGAAACCTTGATGAACTTAACTCCAAAAAGTAGGGAACATGGAGAATTCATAAATGAATTCATAAATTCATAAATGGCAGCTTCTCTACCTTTGGGCAGGCACCTCATCTACATAAAGGTACACCTGCCATTAAACAAACACATTTCATCAGGTAAGCAAAGGCCGCCTTGACTACAGACAACTGTGTGGGGTGGTAAAATGGATTAGACAACAGTCCTAACCGTTTGCTTGGTTCCAGCAATTCTCCCACACTATTCACGCTGCGACACATACCATCTAAGTTTTCAGGAAAAGTAGCCATGGAAGAAAAATGGTAATCCCAGGCATTCTCCTTGTGAAATGAATTCCAGGATCCAAAAGTAAATGAACAGTATATCTTAAACTGCAGACAAATCCCTCCCAGCTAAAAAACTGTCCAAAAAGAAAAAAAGAAAAGAAAAGAAAAGGACCATCTTGGAAGACTGAGCCAGTAACAGATATACAGAATCTAAGTCCAGAATCAGCTTATCTAAATTCTAGAAAGAATGTGATCTATCAGCCTCTTATCCTAACAGAGGAATGGACTTCCATATACACTCTATGTGGAACAAAACAAAACAAAAAATAATACAGTTCATTCCCCACTGTTCTTTAAATAAAATGTGAAATCTCCAATAAAAAATAAAATATAAGACATATCAAAAAAATCAACAAAATGTGATTCATAATCAAGAGAAAACAGTCAACTGACATAGAAGCTGACAGATAATCAAGTAATTTTCATGAGCAAACAAGGATGTTAAAACAATTATAAACATGTAAGAAATTATTGAGAAATGAATACAAATGCTGAATAGATGAGGTATTTCAGGAGAGAAACAGAAATTCTAAAAAAGATCTAAGGAAAGACTTAAAGAGGAGCACTGAAAAGTGCTTTGGCAAACCAGCCTCACTGTAAACACATGATTACAACATAGGCATTTCAAGCTAGTGGTGCATGAAGGTTTATCAGTCTGCTGAGGCTTCCATAACAAAATACCACAGAAATGTGGTTTAAACAACAAATACTTCTTTTCTCATAGCTCTAGAGCCTAGGAATCTCAGATCAAGGTGCCAGCGAATTTGGTGAGAGCTGTCTTTCTGCCTTGAAACCTTCTTACTTTATCTTTACATTGTGGCCTGGGGCTGGGGGTGGGGGGGGACGGGGACAGGGACAGGACTCTCACCACGTCTCTTTATATAAGAATAGCAATCCTATTGGATCATGCCCCCACCTTTGTGACCTTATTAATCTTAATTACCTCCATAAAGGCCCTATCTCCAAATACAATCATATTGGGGGTTGTTGGGGTTTCTTTAACATGAATTTTAAGGGACACAGGATTCAGTCCATAACAGAAGGTAACCATTACAATAACGAAATTCAAAAATTCAAACTTGGCTCTACTCTTGACTAGATTGATTCAATCACCAACATTAACAGCCCACCAGAAGAGGCGTATTAATATCAGGCAAAAATACTGTTTGCAGAAGTTGCTTCAGTCCTATACATCATGTCCAGAATTTAATAAAAACTTACAAGGCATACAAAAAAAGCAAAGGAAGAAAATTACTGTCAAGAGATAATGCAATGGATAGAACAGAGATGACACTGATATTAGAATTACCAGAGGAGCTTAAAATAAGCAAGATTAATATTTTATTGTTTATATTTTTAAAGATTTTATTTATTTTACTTTTAGAAAAAGGGAAAAGGAGGGAGAAAGAGAAGGAAAGAAACATTAACGTGTGGTGGCCCATCACATGTCCCCAGCTAGGGACCTGGCCTGTAACCCAGGCATGTGCCCTAATTAAGAATCAAACCAGCAACCCCTTTGGTTCACAGACTGGCAACCAATCCACAGAGCCACACCAGCCACGGCTGATTAATATTTTAAAGATTATAACAGAAAAGGTAAAAAAAGTTCATCAAAAGATGGGGAATTTCAGTAGACAGAAAATTTGAGTGTCAAATATACTACTAGAAATAAAAAACGAGGTAACAGAGTCATAAAATGCTTTTTATGGGCTCATCAGTAGGCACAATAGCAGAGGAAGTTGATGACAAGTCAACATAAATTACCCAAATTGAAACACAAAAGAAAAAGAAAATACAGTGGAAAAAATCATAAGCAAGCAGCCAAGATCTGTGGAGCATCAGTCTGAGAAAACTACCACTTGAACACCCCCCAAATGAGCTACATTCCTGTGCTTTGCAGCCATTACTCACAACAGTGAAGGGGCGGAAGCAACCCAAATATCCACCAACAAATTAAATGAATTTTTAAAGTGGTATATAATTTATCAGAATATTATTCAGCCTTAAAGAGGAAATTATTTCATACGTTCCAACACAGATGAACCTTGAGGGCACATGCTAAGTGCCAAACACAGGAGTACAAATACTGCCAATAATTTCATTTATATTAGGTATTTAATGTAGTCAAACTCTTACAAACAGCAATTACAATGCTGGTTTCCAGGGGCTAGGAGACAGAGAAAAAAGAGATTTGTTGTACAAAAATGTGCAACTTAAAAATGGAATGGCAATAATAAAAATAAAGTTAAAAAAATAATGGTTAGAATAGTAAATTTTGTTGTTTTTTACAATAAAAAATATATTAAGTAGGATTACAGCTATGTAAAATAAATGCATGTTGAAATTTCTATCTGTGGATGGAACACTCTGGTTAGGTTTTATTTATTTATTTGTTTCGTAACTTTTCCCAGGAATTTCTATAATAAGCATATACTGCTCTTATTATTAGATAAATACATGACATAAGACAATACAGATATACTGAAATAATTAAATACCCTTTAAAATCTAAATTATGTAAATAAGTTATTAAAAAATACTGAAAAAAATTTTAATGATACAGTTTGAGGAAATAGTTAAGACAACAGGCAATGGCTGACATGTTCTAAAGCTAATGAAAATACAGAGAGGGGAAAAAGAAAAAAGAGCCAAGAAGCTCAGAGAATCCCAAACAGAATGGGAAAAAAAAACCCTCCTAGATATTTTAGCATCCAGTTTGGATGTCATATAACATCAAAGATGGGTCAAAAATAAGAAAAGGGAGGCAGGGAGCCAAGTACTATTCATAA
Organism: Noctilio leporinus; assembly: GCA_004026585.1. NCBI lineage: Eukaryota > Metazoa > Chordata > Mammalia > Chiroptera > Noctilionidae > Noctilio > Noctilio leporinus. The sequence continues at coordinate 175,866 of PVIW01001578.1, forward strand.
TAAAGTTGTTATATTAATTTTAAATATCGGACCATATTAGTATCAGACACAGACTTCAAGGAAAAGAATGCTATCATACATAAAGAGAGACATTTCATAATGTTAAGGTCAATTCATTAAGACAAAATCTTACACATGTATACCTAATACAATTTCCAAATACATGAGACAAAAACTGAAAGAACTGAAAATATAGACAAACCCACAATTACTCTCTCAATAACTGATAAACAGCTATACAGAACATTAGTAATGATATATATAAAACTTGAACAGTATCAAACAACTGACACAGAATGCAAATTCCAACAAAGTATATGATTTTTCCTATACAAATAAAACATCTACCAAGACTGAATGACCATGTGCTGAAACATAAAGTCAAGTCCAAAATCAAAAAGAACTAAAATCATACAGAGAATATTTTCTGACCATAACGGAAATAACAGTAAAGTATTTGGGAGGAATATCAATAGATTGGAAAATAAGCATACTTCTATTTAATCCATGGATCAAAATTCAGAAGAGAAATTAGAAAATATTTTTAGCTAAAGGATAACAAAAACTCAACATACCAAAATTTGTAGAATGTGCTCTGGTTGGTGTGGCTCAATGGATTAAGTGCTGGCTTGCAAACTGAAAGGTTTCTGGTTCAATTCCCAGCCAGGGCACATGTCTGGGTTATGGGCCAGGTCCCCAGATGGGAGCATGGGAAAGGCAACCAATCTGTTTCTCACATGTATGTTTCTTGCTGCACTCTCTTCCTTCCTTCCTTTCTCTCGCTCTCTAAAAATAAATAAATAAAATCTTTAAAAAAATAATTTGTTGAATGAAGCTAAAGTGACACTAGTGTTTTGAGGAGAATGTGTAGTTTTAAATGTTTGTATTAGAAAAGTAGAAAGAAGGTTCCAAACTGGATGCCCGAAAAAGAATGTATTAACCCCAAGTAAGTTGAAAAACAGGGCAAAAACAAAAGTCAATGCAATAACAACAGGCATGGAGAAATGTCAATGAAACTAAAAGGTTCTCCGATAAACCTCTAGTGAAAGAGATCAAGAATGGTAATGTTATAAATTACCATTTTCAGGAATAAATGAAACATGAGATATCAGTACAATTCCTAGAAGCATTAAGAAGCATTAAAATCATAAGAGAATTAGACTTTCCAGGGGCCTGGAAGGTATTTTTCTGGCCTTGGTAACCTTGCCACAAGGTGGTTTGAGATTCTCCACAGGACTGCCCTCATGGGCACATACTTAATCATTCCCAGAACTGCCACTCCATGCATCCACTGGTTCACTAATGGAGGTAAGAAAAAAAAGAGTTGCCTATTATTCCAATCAGTGGAGTTTGATGGAAACAGGCAAATCTCTGGAGTTAATCCCTACTATGTGTCAAAGGGTTTGGAGAACATTAATTAAGGAAACATTTTCCTGATTGATGAAAAATAACTGTTATGCTCATCTACCCCTGCTAGAAGGTTATGCAGTGTATTATGTAGTGTGTAACAAATATTCAAAATGTAAAAAAAAAGCAAGAGTATTATGAATGTTATACTAATAATAAATTCAACAACTTATGTGAAATAAATTCCTTTAGACACTATTAAAACTGATACAAGAAGAAACAGATAACCTGAGTTATCCTATGTCTATAAAAAAACATTGAATCCATAATTTTAAATAGATTAAAATGCTTCACAAGGGAATTCTATCAAATACTTAAAGAAAATAATACCAATCTTATCAAATTTGTTCAGAAAACAATTCCCCACATTTAAAATATATATATTTTATTGATCATACTATTACACTTGTCCCAACTTTTCCCCCTTTTATTGCCTTCTGCCCAGTACCTCCATTCCTTCAAGGCCTTAGTTCACATCCATGAACTAAGTTCTTGGCGCATATATATATATACATATATGTATATGTATATATATATAATGCATATAAGTTCTTTGGCTTCTCCATTTTCTATACTATTTTTTTTTTAAGATTTTATCTATTATTTTTAGAGAGAAGGGAAGGGAGAGAGGCAGAAAGTGAGAGAGACATCAATATATGGGTTGCCTTTCACCTGCCTCCAGCTACAGACCTGGCTGGAGATCTGGCTTGCAAATTTGGCTCTGTGCCCTGGCTGGGAATTGAACCAGCGACCTTTGGGTTCACAGGCCAGCACCTTACTCTAGACTGTTTTTAACACCCCCATCCCTGTCTATTTCATACCTACCAATTATGGGGGTTTTGTTTGTTTACAGTATAAAATTTTTACATTCAGAATTAGCCAGCTGGACTCAGTTAGGTGATCCCAATTTTGTTGGCAACATCCAAAGCATCATAGCCTGGAGCCTGTCAAATATACTGTATGCCTTCTTCTCTCCATCAGGCCTGATCAGGGTGTTGACCTTGGCCACATCAATGTCATAGGGGCTGTTTGATCTGGTGCTTGTTGGCCTTAACATCCACCATGAACACAAGTGTATTATTGTCCTCTATCTTCTTCTTCATGGCTGACTCAGTAGTCGGGGGGGGGGGGGGGGGCGTGATAATAGCATAGTGGTCAAGCTCATTTCTCCTGGGGGCCCCTTCCAAGGATATTTAGGCTGCCTCCAGAGCCTCAGTGTCTTAGGCCTCCAGAAGGTGGGTGATGCGCAGATCTTTTTTTGTGTGTGCCTGTGGACGCCTTTTAGCACTGCTTTCTTTGCCTTTGGGAGGAGCAAGGGCTTCTTCACTTTGAATGCCATCTTTATGAAAAGCCATTATTGTTTTTAATCCCTGCACCTTTTCACCCATTCTCCTCCTTCCCCCCCCATTTCAGCTGATTATCCGCCAAATGGTCTCCATGTCTACTATTCTGTTCTTGTTCTGGTTGTTTGCTTAGCTGTTATTTTTTAGATTCAACTGTTAATAGTTGTAAATTTGTTGCCATTTTAATGTCTACAGGTTTTATCTTCTTTTTCTTAAATAAGTCCCTTTAGCATTTCATGCAACACTGGCTTAGTGATGATAAACTCCTCTAGCTTTATTTTGTCCGGAAAGAACTTTTTCTGCCCTTCCATTCTAGATGACAGCGTTGCTGGACAGAGTAATCTAGGTTGCAGGTCTTTGCTTTTCAACACTTTGAATACTTCTTGCCAATCCCTTCCAGCCTGCAAAGTTTCTGCTGAGAATTCAGCTGATAGTCTTAGGGGAACTCCTTTGTTAGGTAACTCTCTGCCTTTCTCTTGCTGCTTTGAAAATTCTCTAACCTTTGGCATTTTAACTATGATGTTTTGGTATGGTCTTCTTTGGGTCCAACTTGTTTGGGACTCTCTGTGCTTCCTGAACTTGTATGTCTATTTCCTTCATCAAATTAGGGAAATTCTCTTTCATTATTTTTGCAGGTAAGTTTTCGGTTTCTTGCTCTTCCTCTTCTCCTTCTGGCATCCCTACTATTCAAATGTTGGTGAATTTGGAAATATTCTGGAGACTCCTTATACTATCCTCATTTTTTTGAATTTTTTTTCCTCTTGCTGTTTTGGTTGAAGGCTGATTTCTTCCTTATGTTCCAAACTATTGATCTGAATCCTGGATTGATCCCCTCCACTGTTATTCTTTATTTCACCTACTGTAATCTTCATTTCTTCCTGAGTCATTTTTATTTTGTTGCCATACTCAATGAATTATTTGAGCATCCTTAATATCAGTGTTTTTAACTCTGAAGATGATAGCTTGGATATCTCAGTTTCATTTAGTTCTTTTTCTGGGGTTTCATTCTGTTCTTTTATTTGGGCCATATTTCTCTGCCTCCTCAATTTGTTTCAGCCTCTCTGTTTGTTTCAGTGTATTAGGTATAGTTGCTTTGACTCCTTATCTTAGTATGATGGCCTACTATAGAAAAGGCACCTGTCTGGATGAATGTGGCTTCTTCAAACCCTTGATTGTGAGACTTCCACACAGGTTGATTTTCTGCCAGTTCCGGGTGTGACTTTTTTTGAAGTCTAGTTGTAACCGTCTCTTTGGTTGCATGAGGAGGTGAAGTGTGCTTACCTATACCTCCATCTTCTTTTTTTTATTGTTGTTGTATTACATTCATCCCGTTTTCCCCCTACACCTCCATCTTCACCATAAGTTCCCACACACATTTTATGAAGCCAAAATATGCTTGACTTTTAAAAACCCCAACAAAGGTTTAAAAGAAAATTACAAACAATTATCTCAAATGAATACAGTGACAGAAATCTTTAATAAAACATTAGTAAACCTAATCCAGGAATATATATAGGGTTATTTATCAGGATACCATGTGGACTTTATTCAGGAATGCAAAGTTCATTTAAATATTTCAAAATGAGTAAATACATTGATGTTTTAAGGAGACAGGGTTCTCAATGAGAAAAAAGGTAGATACAAATATAGAACGGGAAACAAAAAAGAAGAACCCTGTGGTATTAGCTTTAAATTATAGGTATAAGCTCAAGTTTTTAAGAATACAGAATGATGTATTTCTTAGTCCAAGACGTTGAAAGGATGAACAGCAACCACACGCAAGAAGCAACAGTATACCTAATGATCAGACCTTGATTTTTATTTTTGTTATTTATTTATTTTTAAAGATTTTATTTTGTTATTTCCAGAGAGAAAGGAAGGGAGAGGGGCAGAGGAGGAGAGAAACATCAATGTATGGTTGCCTTTCACCTGTCTCCAGCCACAGACCTGGCTGTAGACCTGGCTTGCAACCTGGTTATGTGCTCTGGCTGGGGAATCCAGCCAGTGACCTTTGGATTCGCAAGCCAGCACCTTACCCATTGTGCCACCAGCCAGGGCCTGATCAGACTTGATTTTTAAATACCATTTACTCCTGAAGGAACCAGGTTTTTGAAGGAAAAATGGCTCACTCCAGGTCTGGAACAGGGAAAGTATAAGATGAACATTGAACATCTTTTTACAGCAGAAATGGAGAAAATCCTTTAAAAGAAAAGAAAAATGGGAATGTGTAGAAGACACTGAAGCCAGTCTGAAAAACCTCCCATTGCCCAAATCTGGGACAATATGAGTATCAAAATAAGATGCAACGATAATGGTTCAGACCCAAACATGGAAGTTTGAAAATTCCATTAGCTAAACCTAGAAATGAATGAATGAATCAAAGAGAAAGAGAGCGAGAAAAGGAAAACTATTCCTTAAAGAAGAATACCAACTAACAAATGTAACAGGAACAACAGTTTGAGTACTACCATTTTGCAACTATCATGGCAATAAGTGAGATTGTCAAATATTGTCATTGGAGGCTTTTAACACTTTGAAGTATATTTAAGTCTTAAAATACTCCTCTAAATTACTTGATCACAATAAGAAAAAACAAAACTTGACAGTGGAAAACCTGGCAGACAACACTTAACCAGGAAATCAAAGCTGATTATCAGTAATGCAACTGACATTCTGTGCCTTATATGATGCTCCAAGGTCACAACATAATAGAGTAGTTTACCAAAACTGCCTGCATCTCAACCTAATCAAAGTTGAAAGCTATTCTAAAACCCATATGCCTATATTCTTCAACTCTTCATAGTTAATAGATGAAAAGCAGCTCCAAATGATAGGCAACTAAAAAGTCGTAACAACTACATGTAATGTGTAGTCATGGATGGGGGAAAACGCTGTAAAATATATTATAGCTCTAGCCAGTGTGGCACAGTTGGGTAGGTATCATCAGCCCACAAAGCAAAAAGTCACTGGTTCACTTCCCAGTCAGGATACAGGCCTGGGTTGTGCGCCGAGCCCCCTGGTTGCAGGAGTGCAGGAAGCAGTAGACCGATTTTCTCTTCCTCTCTTTCTCCCTCCCTTCCCCTCTCAATAAATAAATAAATAGATGAAATGAAATTTAAAAATATATGCAAAAGCCAAAATGTTAAATATTCTGAATTTGATCATTTTAACCATGATTAATAAAACATTCTTAATTAAAGGAAATAAAGCATGATGCTTATAATTTAGTCTTAAATAGTTCTGCAAAATCATGATTATATACCTCAGAGAATGATAAAGCGAATGTGGCAAAATATTAATAACAGGTAAATCCAGATAAATGGTATATCCATTGTACTATTCTTGCAATACTTCTGTAAGTATGAAATCCTCCCTCCCCCAAAAAAGATCTTTAAAAAGGCAGTACAATTCCCAGCAGGGAATATCTATTGAATACTATATATATATAAGGCCTCTACACTGAAAACTATGAGTAAGAGAAATTAAAAAAGGACAAATAAATGGAGAGATACCATATTCAAGTACTGGAATTATTAAAAAGTCTGTTTCTACCAATGCAATAAATAGATTCAAAACAGAAAGAAAATCTTATCATGTTTCTTTGGGAAAATGACATTATTTAAAATCTATCTGGCAAAGAGCAGAAAAAAAGGAAAGTCATGACAATCTTGAAAAACAAAGTGTGATGCTTACTCTTCAGTACATCAAGATTTATTCTAAATCAACTTGAATTAAAAGAGTGAGATATTATCGAAAGGATAAGCAAGTAAATCAGTAAAAATAGAAGTTCAAAAGCAGCCCTGGCTGGTGGCTCAGTGGATAAGGTGCAGGTCTATGAACCCAAAAGTTGCTGGTTTGATTCCCCAGCCAGGGCACATAACCAGGTTGCAAGCCAGGTCTCCAGCCAGGTCTGTGGCTGGAGGCAGGTGAAAGGCAGCTTATACATTGATGTCTCTCTTCCTCCCTGCCACTCTTCCTCCCCCTATCTCTAAAAATAATAAATAAATTAATTAATTAATTTTTTAAAAAATAAGAAAAAGAAGTTCAAAAGCAAACCCAGAGACTGAATGAAAATAACAAGGTATATACAAACAATGAAGTACAACTGAGCTGTACAAAAGAGCTCCCCATGAAGTGATATTACTGACTTCTAGGATATATTTAGTTAGAAAAGCAAAACACAAAACAGTATATGCAACACACTGCTTTCTGTGTCAGAAAGGGAAATGAGAAAGCATACATACCCCTGGCTGGTGGCTCAGTGGATAGGTGCCAGCCTGGGAACCCAAAGGTTGCTGGTTCCATTCCCAGTCAGGGCACATAACCAGGATGCAAGCCACGTCTCCAGCCAGGTCTACAGCTGGAGGCCGGTGAAAGACAACCACACATTGTTATGTCTCTCCCTCTCTGCCTCTCTCCCTTCCCGTCTCTCTGGAAATAATAAGTAAAATCTTTTAAAAGAAGAAAAAGAAAACATACATAATTTTCAGTTTGATTTGCAACAAGAAATCAAACTGGAAAATAAAAAAAACAGTAAGACTAATTACCTACAAGGGATGCTGAGGAACGGGGTAGAGTGGTAGGGAATGTTGTGCCATTTCTTTTCTGGTTTTTTTTGTTTGTTTTTGTTTTTTTTTTTTTTAAGATTTTATTTATTTATTTTCAGAAAGAGGAAGGAGCAAGAGAGGGAAAGAGATATCAATGTGAGGTTGCCTCTTGCATGCCCCCAACTGGGGACCTGGCCAGCAACCCAGCCATGTGCCCTGACTGGGAATGGAACCACTAGACTATTTGGTTCACAGGCTGGAGGTCCATCCATTGTGCCACAGCAGCCAGGGCTGATCTGCCACTTCTGATACACCTTTCTGTCAAGTTTGACTTTTTTATAGGCACTCAAAATATCTAGCTAAATAAAAATAAAGAACGGAAACTAATTTTAAACAAATTAATCCAACTGTACTTCAGAAGAATATTGTCATAGAGAAGAGGGGTAAAAAGAAACCCCCCAAAAGCCCAAATCTCAACAACTTTTTTAAGAATCTGCAACCATATAACCTCAGGATAAGGGAATACCATCTTGAATTCCTTATCCAGGTGTTTTCTGCAACAGTATGGTTATTCAATTTTAAAAACTATAGGATTGGGGGGGAAAATGTGTGTAATGTGTGTGTGTGTGTATATATATATATATATATATATACATACATACATATATATATATATGCATACACACACACATATATAAACATTGTTGACAGCAAGATTCTTACTGAGGTAAATGGAAAATACAAATTTGAAAACGCCTAGAAGCAATGGCACTCCAATGGCAATGAGCACACCTAAGCATAGAGAACTTGGTTCCTAAATACCATTTCCCACTCAAAATTAACAAAAACTCTTGGAGAACTGGTTTGTTCTAGAGTTGGGAAGAGGAGAGTCTAAAACAATGAGACAAAGGAAGTGTCACTGACTGAATCTGGAACAATTTGAAAAGTAAAATAAGTAAATTCTATAATGGGTTATGACACTTGATAAAGTAAGAATCCATGAGTCCAAACTGATCACATATAAAAATGAACATGCATTGGAGCAAAGGGCTATTTCTTCTAACAGAATGCTAACTATTAAAATAGAGAAAACAGTAGAACTGTAATAAAACCATAATCTTTCCACTATCAGAGTAAAGACTACCTTGGGCAAGAATCATTAATAGATGCCAAAATTGGGGATGAAGTATGAGGCTCCAGACATCTGTATGATCTTAAAATTAAATTGTTTCCCCACAGACACTTTTTAGTTGCAAGGGAAGAAATATTAACTATATACTGGAGAAGCCTGACAACTTGGACCAGATGATCAAAATTAATAATAGGTACATGGACATTGTGAGCCTCCAGGTGTGATAGTTTAAGTAAGACACAGTTGTATCATTTCTTAACCAAAATTCCATTACCTGAATTTCATCATGACAACCCATCAGGAAACCAAATTAAAGAATATCTCATAAAATAACAAGCCTGTATTCTTCAGAAATAACAATGTCATTAGAGACAAAGAAAGGCTAAGGAACTGAAACAAATTAGAGGATTCTAAGAGACATGACAACTAAGTGTAATAAATGATCCTAAACTAGATCCTGCTCCAAGAAAAACAAATATGATCCATCATTGGAATAGTTGACAAAGTTAGAATATGAACTATAATGTAGATAAAAGCACTGTATCACTGTTACATTTCCCATATTTTATAAATGTGCTGTGGTTACAGAAATAGACATTGAAGTATTAATGTAGAGCTAGACATGCAATCTATTCTCAAATAGTTCAGGAAAAAAATGCATCATCAAAAATCCAGAGGATGTTAAATTCTCTGTAATGTTCTTGCAACTCTTCTGTAAGTTTCAAATTATTTTAAGTCAATTAGTTTCAAAGAATGTTTAATAAAATAGACTAGTACATCAAAAAGCTGTGGGTTTTTCCTCCAAAACAGTTATCAGTATAAATCCCTTTTCCCTATACACTACACCTCATTTTATATCCTAAATTGGATCAAAATACAAATATCAGATTTCAACTATTTGTCTAAATCTTTAAGCAGATTTTTGAAAGAAATTAATAGTACATATTAATAAGCAAGAACATTTAATACATAATAGCAAAAAAATGATGAAAATCTAAAAGATAACACTAGAGGAATAAATTATGACAATGTATCCATACTATACAACAGATTTTTAAAGAATGAAGTATATCTTCAGTACAAAACTATGGATATACTACATGATATAATACAGAGGGAAACAAAAAGTTGATGATATATATGTAGGAAAAATCAGGAATGTGTTACATGTTTATGTCTGTGCCCAGAAACAAAGGTTTAAAACGACACGCTGGATATACAGTTATCAGCTATCACCCTTGGGAGAGAATGAGTAGGGGAAAGGGTACTACTATACTATTTTACCCTTTGAGTTTTTTCCTAAAAGATTGTGTACTAGTTTTATAATTAAAAAAAAAAAAAAGGGAAAAGAAACCTTTGTATTCTTAGAAATAAGATTTCAATGTACTTTGATGAAATATGATTTCAACGAAGAGCATAAAATATAATTAATATCAGAACTATAACATTTTTGTCACTTAACTTACTGTTATAGATTTTTTTTTTTTTTTGACAAAGGCAATGTTGATTTAAAAAACATCCAAACCTCTGGGGATTTTTATAAGTTTATTTCAGCCCAAACTGATGACAATTGCCAAGAAGCAAGATCTCAAATGCTCCACAGAATGGCAGTTTGCAGTTTCTTTTATGCATTTGAAATTACGGAAGATTACATGAAGATGGAAGAAGCAAGGAGAGAACTGAATCACAGGATAGTAAATGATATTTTGTGCTCTCTAGAAGCTGGTTATTTCAAAGGTGTGTTAATCTTAGATGCAAAAAACAATGGACAAGGTTTGCTTAAGGCAACGATAAATCTTTTGCTGAAAGTTATCTACCTACCATGACCTGCCCAGTTAGGAATTTATGATTAGATCGCCCTGTGAGGTTCCTTTCTGGAACCTTTTTTCATCCATACCAACGACTCCTTTCTGGAAATAGGTAAGATATGAATACTAAATTGAAAAATCCTGATTACTTAATGATAATAACAAACATTTTTAAAAACAAAATAAAAACAAATATCTACACAATGTTTTTATTCGGAGAATTTCACTTGATAGCCAAACTAAACTGTGCTCTATTTACATAAGGTACTTTAAAATTATATATGGTTTATTATAATGGAGAGACAAATAACTTCCTAAACTCTGAATCACTATCTTGTTATCCATTCTATGAATAGGGAAAATTATCATTCAGTGTCCTTTCATTAACAATATAAGCAAGACTGCGTAAATAACTGAGAATTAAATTCATCAAATATTTATTAAATTACTGGCACAGTATATTTGAGACAGTGTTCACAGTCCCTTAGTCTCACCAAAAAAAAAAAAAAGTCTTACAAAATTGAAAACAAAGTTTATTGTAAATTGAATGCAATTATTTTAGGATTTCTTTCTCTAGAATATAAATTAGTCCCTTAATTAGGTAATATGGATGACAAATTCTTTCACCACTGCTTGCAATGTAGTTTTAAGTAACATTCCAGGTACATTTGTAATGAGTCAGAGATAACTCACTGAAAAGGCTCACTATCACATACTGTGATAAAAGTTACACTCTTAAGTGACGATCATCGATTCTGTGTTTATGTTAGGATATTTTTCCCTCTCCTCTCCTTTATACAAAAGTCTATCTCCAGGGGCCCTTAGAAAAAAACTTTTTTCAGGCCTCTAAAATAGTACTAGGAATATTATCACAATAAATCATTAATGTAAGCCAACAATTAAGCACATAAATCTATTAACAGTAATTCCTTAGATACTCTCAAATTCTCATTACCTCAAATTACACACAAGAACGTCTAAGCTAAGCATCTTGAGAACATGATTTCCTTACATCTATGCCAAACGTCTTGAGAATATTTGTTTCCTTATCTGGTGTACTGAAGGAATGGTCAGTTTCCACTCTTCCACTCCTTCTGGAGTTTAACTGAGCCCAAAGTACAAGGCTGGGAGTGAGGGTAGGGGGCTGTACGCAAACTGGGTCTCTAACCTGGAGGGACTCACAATTTAGTGGGGAGATCGCCACATACCAACTACATGACAACATCATTAAGGCCTAACTTGAAACGAAAGGAGGTAAGGATAAAAGCAGTGGGAAATGTTGCTCTTCTAAAAATAACATGCAATGCATTCAAACAAGTACTCATCCATTTTCAAAAATCTTTGGTTATCTTCTAGCACAACACATGATGGAAAACCCCTGAGGCAGGACCCTTGGTTTCCTTGATTCCAACACACTGCAGCTGTGCGACTTGAGGTTCCTCACGTATCCAAGCTTAGCCTCAGGTACTTCATCTAAAAATGTCAGTCTTCTCTTACCAGCATAAACCAAATTGTCTCCAAGGGCTTTTAGGTCTCAGCTCTGTTTTGCTCAAGCACTCGTCCCTCAGACTCCCCAAGTAAGCATGACCCAGGAAACCAGGGTGAGTAAACTAGGTGAATTGCAGTTTCTAAACTCGTGTGCAACATCAACATAATAAACCGAGATATGCCCCGTATCGTGCTCTAAACATCAGGAGCTCAAAAAATAAAAATAAAAATAAAGTAGTAGTGCACAAGGAACGATCATCTTTGTAAGGATGGATCAAGAGTAACCGAAGGTCCTGTGTACCATTCTAGCACAGCAGCAGGGTGTTGTTTCCTACCAAGAAACCGAGTTGCTGTTACTGCAACCACGCCTCCCGGAGAAATCCGCCAGATACCGGGAAAACCTCTCCGGAGGCAGGGAAGGATCCCAGATAAGACAAGACAAGCGTTCCAATAAAACGCGGGGCGGGGGAGGAGCATGTTTATTTCCCCTCCGCGCTGAAAAAAGAGGCACTAGATTAGCATCATCTGCATTTCATTTCTTCTCTTTTGCAATAGCTACACTATAATAAACAGACTTAGTGCTAGGGAGAGGATTTACTTCCCCGTCCAGTAAAAATGAAGTTCCTTATTTTCACTAACAGCGCTGTCTCCAATCAACACCCTCCCTCCCTGGGGAGGAGAGCAGGCACTCCTCTCCCTGCACCACCTCCTGCTGTAAACCTGACGCCCCGCACCCTAGAATCACCCCACTTTTCGACACCCAGCTGCACCGGTCGCGAGCCCCCGGGGGAGAGCGGAAGAGGCCCGCGTGCAGACCCAAGGGGCGTCCGGCCCGTGGGCGCCAGGCTGCCTCTGCCGGCCGAGGGTTCAGGGACACGAAAGGGGTGCGACGAGCCCCGCACCACCCCCACTTACCCACTTTGTCCTTCCCGTACTTGTGCCCGGCCACCTGATGCGAGAGGGGCACGCAGCCGTTGAGAAAGCGGAGCCTGCCGCCCTCGGGTTTCGGGGTGCTCTCGGAAACGGCCTCGCTAGCTGGTGGGATCCGCATTTCTGGGGGGCCAGGCGTCTCGAGCAGGAGGGGGGATGGCGGCTCCGTTGCCATAACCAAGGGCTGAAGCGGTAGCAGCGGTGAGGGCAGAGGCAAAAAAAAAAAAAAATAGGGCGGAGGGAGAGTGAGCCAGAGAACCCTGGGGTCGCTCAGACTCGGCCGCGAGGAGGCCCGGGGGTTCCCGCGGCTGGTGCCCGCTGGGGCCCAGGGAGGGAGCCCATGACGCCGCGGAGGCGAGGGCGCTGCCCTGCCCAACTCCCGGCGGAGGACGAATCCCGGGTCCCACCGCTCTGCCGCTGCAGCCGCCTGCCCCGGCGCAGCCCCGAGACGGAACCGAGCCCAGGCGCTCCCAGGGGCCCTGACGGAGACCGCAGCCCCACCTCCCGCGCCCCGCCCCTCCCCCTCCCGCCGTCCTCCAGTCCCCTCGGCTGCCGCGCGCGCGTCAGCGCCGCCCGCACAGCCGCCGCCCGGAGCTTCCGACTGCGCGACCCGCCGCGGCCGCCGCTACTGAGCATGCCCACAGGCCGCCCGGCGGGACCCCCCGGGGCGGGGCGGGGTGGGCGCGGGGCGTGCGGGGGTGACCTCGTGGCGGACGGCACACTCGCGGCCCTTCGCTCCCCGTACCCCCGGGGCAGCGTTAAAAGGCCCTCAGCGCTGTTGTGCTTTCATTCATTCAGTGCGCGGTTCAGCGGGGCTTCTAGCTGCGAAGAGCAGTCACGTGCTAGGTGAGTTAGGAGGCGGTTGCAGCGCCGAGGGTGGACGGGGAGGCTACCCCTGAGCTGCAGTCAACCCCCTCTGGCTCGCACCCCACGCCGAAGGGACCGAAGTAAAACTAGGCAGCTTCTTAGAAGATGCGCCTTCAAAACACCCTTCAAGTTTATTCTAGTCTCTCTCCCTAAATCGGTGCCCCTTAAACGGCTTTTTTTTTTTTTTAGTGTTTGGACCTCACACTGATTTTAGACAAGTTAGAGAATAATCTTTTAAGTGAGCACATATTTTGAAGAAATGAGCCTTTGTTTCCCTCTCTCCCACTCGACCCTTTGCGCGGGCTCCAAGGTACTCAACCCAGGACTAACTGGGTCAAAGGAAGAGAAAGGGATGTAACACCTGGAGCAAGAAGAGAAGCCTGGAATAGGACAATACGCTTAATTTGTATCTGCCGCTGGCATTTGATCCAAAATCTAGACCTGCCCTTGCAGGTGCCGAATTGGACAAGAAATTTTTAGGTAAAATCTTAGGTATCTGATTATAGCAACTGTCCTCCTAACACCTGCCCAATTCTTCGAGAAACCCACACACCTGGGAAAACGTAAAACCTGGCCTGGATTCCCTGTTCCCAAGGCCCGGCCTTGGGCTTCAGGACCCCGCCCCTCAAGATCGCGCAAACTCAGTTGCTACTCTCCGGGCCTCTTCTTCCTCCCACCTCCTGTAGCTGTCAAAATCCAGACTACACTTCCTGGAGGCCCGGCCGGCAGCTCTGCGCATGCTCCGCATCCGCAGACTCGAGAATACGCGCACGTGCTTACGGACAGCAGCGGCGCCTGCGCCTTAGTTGCCCGGAGTCGGTGCCCTTAAGCCGCTTTTCGCAGGTAGACGTTGGTGTGGAGTGGCCTGTGCACACGCCCTGCAAGCAACGGTGCCATGAGTCTGACTACCAGCGTACGAGGTGAAGTGGGGCCTGGGAGCGGGTGAGGCTAGCGGCCTGTGTGCCGGTTGCGGCCTCGTCAGCACCTCTCTGGGCTGTTGGGGCTGCTGTGCGCGCGCGCCGCCCGCGTAACCTTGAGATGCGAATGGGCGTTCTGGAGGCTGACTTGCGGGCTCCCAGGGCCGACCCGAAAATGGTGTGGGTCGGTGGCATCCCGGGGCATAATTGGCGTGGGGGCCTTGCCGGCCTCCACCCAGCTCTGGAGCACCGTTCCGCTACCTACCCGAACCGTAAAACCTGACAAGCCCTGTGCTAGGATTTTTGTTGTTCTCCCTTGAGACGCCTCTGCGTTCTGAAGTCATGGAGCTTGGGAAAAAAGGAAGAAAAAAAAAATCCCGTTCTCCTTTCTCAGGTTGAAATCACTGTGTAGTCAGATTGTGTATTGCCAGCAACCCTGAAGAGATGCATGACTAATCATATTTCCGTTTTGCACTTTTTAAAGAAAAGAAACCGAATCCGAGGTCATAAATTTTCCCAGTTTTTCATTTGCCTCTCTCTGGCTAGAGTCCAGTAGAGAGGATTGAAAACCGATCTCTTTGAGCCTTCAGCATTTTCAGCCATGCTTCCCCTGTGCTGGTACAGAGCGTTTTGAAACGCCACTTCACAGAAGGTCAAATTAAAATGGAAACTTTCTAGAAGCCGTTTAATGTGAACTTCATTTCATAAAAATTCGTGACGGTAGTATAATTATTATTATTTTTTTGTATAATTATTAATATAATACCAGCTACGCGATAACCTGTGATCTCTGCCCAGCTCAAAACGCCACACCCCAGGGTCTGGTCTGATGTAACAGTGGTTGAGTAAAGATAAAGAGATTGTCTGGAAGTTAATTAAAAATAACCCCATTGGTTTATTAAGTGAACATTGGGCATGGAGAGTACCAGAATCTGTAAAAAGGCCCCTACTGATATGACCCCTAATTTTGTAGTAGATTCTATAAATTGGAAAATTCCACTTCTGTTGTCAAAAGTTACCTGGCAGAGTGAAGGTGACAACCCATGACGTCTTTGAGTTACTAGTGAGGTATGTTTGCAAAAATTATTTCTAAGGATACTCATCTTGAGTCTCAAATAGAGGCACCTTGGCATATTTAAAGTTGGAATGATTTCTGTTGGTGTGTTGTTTCTTAAAAATCCAAACCTGTACGTTCTCAGGACTAAAACTATTGTGATAATTCATGTGACTTGAGCCACTAGTAATTTTATAGGAAGACAGTTTGCACTTGTGTAACATGGGTGGAACGATACCAAATGTGTCTTTAAAATGTGGAGTCATTACATTTGTGTAAGTGGGCCCTAAACTCTATTTAGGTAGCATACTATTAAAATACAAAATAGGTGAACCCTAGGGCTTCTTAATACAACTCACAGGCTAACCATTTTTGCAGTCACCAAAGATCTGTTTGTTTTTTGTTTTTTAAAATCTAACCATAGGGGAATCTAAAGATGATTTTCCCCTTAGTTTGCAATTTTCTAAGAGATAGGAGATTGCTTGGTGAAAAGGGTTATTAATCTTGAAGTACTTATCTTTGTTATGAGAAGCAGCTACTTTTTATTTCACCTAAAAGCTTACAGGTTGTTGTGAGGACTGTTGTGAGCCTTTGTAAATCTTTTCTACCAGCACTTTTTTTTTCTCAGTTATAGTCGTATGGCAAAGTAGGGACAATGTCTTGGGGACTCCACTTTGTAATGATTAGAGTTCAAATTATTCTCTCAGTTTTTAAACCAAACCTATTAGTTTATGCAGATTGAAGATCATTTGATTTGGGGATAGATGATCATGTCTCTACTCACTTAAATAAATTACTAATTATGAAGGGCTTAGGCTCTGACTGGTGTGGCTCCATAGATTGGGCATCATCATTCTACAGACCAGAAGGTCACTGGTTCAATTCTTGGTCAGGGTACAGGCCTGGATTTCGGTCCAGGTCACTGGTTGGGGGCAATTGATCGCTGTTTCTCTCCCTCTCTTTCCCTCTCCCTTGCTCTCCCTCTAAAATTAAATAAACTCTTTCTGTAAAAAATTTTTTAAATAAAGGGCTTAGAATGGTAACCACTGTATATGTTAGATAAAAAAGTAAAATAAAAGGGTATGGGTGTGCAAACAGAATTCTTGTTTGTATTCAGAGAAGAAAAAAATCCAGCTTAACCAAATATTTCCTTAAACTACTGCCTCTTCAAACCACCTTTTTTTGATAATTTGCTTTATCCTCAGGTTACAATATAGTTGTTCATCTATCTACCTTGTGCTTTTTTTTATTCATCTCAAACCTTGAACACTACAATATATGTAACCAACGCTATAGTTCATAAATTCTTATTCTCTGATTTTTATATCCTTGTCTATTTTATTAAAACTAGTTCATTTGGGTTCATTAAATGCATTGAATATTTAAAGTAGCTACTTAAGGGTTTGGTTTTTTGAAAAAGAATGTGCAGATCTGACTGTGAATAAAGAAGTTCCTACAAGTTATAAACAAATTACAGGGGTTGGGGGAATATAAAGGAAACAAGACTGGTGGCGAGTTGATGATTCTTGTAGCTGTGTAAATGGGAGTTCATTGGAGTATTCCCTGTGTATGTCTGAAATGTTTTATAATAAAGTTTTATTTTTAATCTCAGGAAATACTTAGATTTTACACTACGTACGATACAAGAGGTTAAGATGAGGCCAAAGATAAGTTATTTGGTGTAAGAGCAATGTTTTCGTCTAATGGGCAGATGGAGTTGTAAATTCAAATTAGTAATCTATTATCTCTTTTTTTATTCAATTGATATTAAACGCTACCTGTATGCCAGGCCTTGTGAGGGAAAACATTACCAGGCACAGCCTACCAATCTGGGGGAGATCTAAGAGAGAGAAAGATTTATACACAGCTCCCCTCCCCCTCTTCTGAGATGAAAGGAGCATTCTGATTTTGTGGCAGTTGACACTGGGCTGAAGAGGACAGTTTGGGGCAGAAAAGGGGCTAAAGAAAAAGAAGCAGGGTGAGACTAGCAAAATAATTCCCACACTAGAGATAAGCAGAGGAATGGGTCATACACAAAGATGTAGGATTTAGGGACAAGTTCATATTTTCTCTCTCTCTGAAAAATTCTAATAGAGAAAACCAGAGATTATACAGTAGTAGGCCAAGGGAGGAGTAAGAAAGGAACTATTTAGGAATGTATTTTCTGTATTTTTGTTCTTTTTATTGACTTATTCATGGTGTTTGTGGAGGTAGAAAGCATGGTTGAATAAGGTTGGATAAGCTGGGGTTTGACCTATCTATAGGGGCATTGTGTGTGCCTTGAGAGATGGCTATGAAAATGGAAGTGAGGATAAAACTAGAAGAGAAAGAAATAATGACCAGGATTTTTCTGGACTCCAGAATGCCTGAAAGTTAGTTTCAACTGTAATGTCTTTGAAAATTGGGTCTTGATAAGTCCCTTGTTACCTCTGAGATTCTTACAAGGCATATATACTATCAAGGACTACAGTAAATGTTACTTGGGTTTTCAATTTTTTTTCTATTCTAATTGTTGATTTTGAATCTACAGTCATTCTTATCTATCTTCATACAGTTTCCTTTTCCTTCTTTCCCCTAATTGTCAGTGGCACCCACAGCTTTTTGCCAGAAATGACTGAGGCTGCGGTAATGAAACAAAACAGTATTTTTCGTGTTCTGGAAATTTTACATTTGTCTCTAATGGATTATAGAATTAGAATTTGGGAAGGGGAAAAGGAAGAAACAAAAATTCTTAAGATTTTTTTCTTGCAGTATAATTTTTAAAACTACTGGAGCAAACACAAAACCATTTTTCTAGCATGTGTGTGTATGTGTGTGGGAGAGACATTTATGTAGGGCCATAAGTGACCCTTGTTAGGAAGTAGGGTCACAGAATGCGTGTTTTGGTTCCCCATAGGGCAGCCACTCTTGGATGATATCTAGGGTCAGTTCCCATTTCTTCCTATTTGCTGTTGCCTCTTTTTTCTGTCAGTTATTCTGTCTTTTCTTCACCCATCAAAAAATCCAGGGGAGGTAAAAAAAATTTTTTTAAGCTTACTAATACCATGTGGATTACTAATACCATGTTGGTAATATAAGAAGAAAGAATAGAAGAATGTTTTAATGGATAAGAAGGGTTTTTTATAGTTTCAGATAGAAATTTCTATTGTATTCCCTTTTTATATTTTATGACAAATTAATGTTAGCCAATTGGAGTTGTTCTTTGGGTCTCAGAATTTTTTGTAATATGTAGGCACCACTAAAATAAATCTTATCAGAAAGTGCCTTAAAATTCACCTAAAAAGTAAGATGTAAATAAGATCAATTTAAGGAACTGTGTTATTTTTTTTTTATTATTTTAAAGAGCTGTTTAATAAGGTTTTAACACTGTACAATAATGACCTTTTTTTTTCAATAATGGCATTTCTTGTAAAATGTGATCATTCATTCAAAACTAGGTTGAAAATCTAACGAAAATTAAATTGCTGTTTTAAAGAGGTTTTGGTAAAGTTGTGGAAACATTAATAATAAAATATTTTTAAAAGATGAAAATTATGTTGCTATAAATTACTTCTGAAAATTGAAAAAATAATTTAATCAAATGAATAAAAGGAATTGTGTTATTTTATTCTTTCAGGATATTTCTCCTTTCAAATTTTTTCTAAAGATAACAATCAGCTAGCTGGAGGCAGGCGAAAGGGAACAATACATTGATGTCTCTCTCCCTCTCTGCCTCTCTCCCTTACCCTCTCTGAAAATAATAAATATTTTTTAAAAATATTAAATAACAGTCAAAAAACATAACTGAACATATACTATACAAAGCAATCTTTATCCCACTATAGTAAGTACATTAACTATTCAGAGTGGCTTTCTATTGGCAAAGAAGTGGATTGCCTTAACTGGCATAGAATATTTTCCCAAGGGAGTACCATGGTAAATACTGCATCAAAAAGGAAGATCATGAATCTAACAATCAGCAAAGTTTTAGCCATGCTTAGAATTGCCACAGGGAAATACCATGAAGCAGTACTAAAATTCAAGACAAATCTCCACAAAATGTTCAGTGAAAAAACATCCTTCACAGAGGCCAAAGGTTTGAAGCTGTCAAATAACTTATTAACTTGTTTACTCAGTCATGCAGCACCTGGGAAGGACATAGTGTTAATGTTTATTTTATGGGATTATAGCAAGGAGAAATGGAAATGTTGTGGGAAAGAAAGCAAATTAAATTACTTTGTAGAGGAAAATACTGTGGTTGAAAATAGAATCCAGGGAACATGCTAATTAGAAACTTAATAAAAAGTAAATCATTAAATAAGCTAAAAGAAGACCAAAATAATAGAAGTGTAAGAATGGTGGTTCCTTTAGACTTTTGTAAGAAGAGCTCCAATTTTATTTAAGGCACTATCAGGTACAGTGGTTAATGACATTAGTGTAATAAGACATCTGATTCAATATTACAAACTAAGCCATACAGTTAATTACTTGTTATGTGTTTTTTATTTGGCCTTGGAATGTGTTTTTTATACTTATCTCTCTGGGGCTTTATTTGATAGTCTGGGAACTTATCTCAAACACTGTGAAGATCTGACAGGAAATGCTGGGAAGTGGTCCAGTGTGTTTATCCTGACCCCTGTTTAACTTTTTCCTGCAGTCACTACGTGCTGGGAATAGACAATTCTCCTCTGAGGCTGAGGCTAACCAGACTATGCTGCACTTTCTACACTTTTTCCTCTCCAGCAATCTCTGGAAATGGGGTAGTTGTTAAGTACTTAAGTTTCCAAGAACTCTTGAAAAGCTATGTCAAAAGAATAAAGAGGGGGCCTGTTAGTCAAGCAAATAATTAAGTAGAAAAATGCCATTAAATTGATCAGTTTTCAATTTTTCAGTTACAGTTGACATTCGGTATTAGTTTCAGGTGTACAACTTAGTGGTTAGACATATACATAATTTATGAAGCGATCCCTCCTCCCAATAATTCTAGTACGCACTTGCACCATACATAGTTATTACAGTATTATTGACCATATTCTCTATGCTGTCCTTTACATCTCTGTGACGATTTTGTAACTAGCGGTTTGTACTTAATCCCTTCACTTTTTTACTCATCCATCAAATTCTCAAAATGTCATTAGATTCAAAGTGAAGTTTTTTGGGAATTCAGATAATCATCCACTGATGGATAATGGAATTTACAATTTTTTTAAAAGATTTTATTTATTATTTTTAAAGAAAGGGGAAGGGAGGGGGGAAGAAAGGGAGAAAAACATCCATGTATGGTTGCTTTCCACCTGCCTCCAGCTGGGGACCTGGCTGGAGACCTGGCTTGCAACCTGGATATGTACCCTGACTGGGAATTGAACCAGTGACACTTGGGTTTGCAGGCTAGTGCTCAATCCACTGAGTCACACCAGCCAGAGTGAAAATTTACAATTTATTAAATGAAAATATAACTGTAATTATATTAATCGTGTTTAATGTTAAATTAGTACATTCAGGTTTTATTTTAATGATACAGCACTTTGAAAATATATATTTTTGAATGAATTTGAAGCCCAGAATCATACCAGATATATTCCTTTGACTGGTTAATGTTAAGGGTGGTTTTCATATAGTTACCTTTTTTTTTTGGATACCAATTTTGTTTGTGGTTGTGCATTTTAAAACTACTAAAGGACCTACTATTTAAATGAACTCTGAGTCATTTTGTTAGTATAATCACCACCTGGTTTGTAGTCTGAATTTTTTTAATGTGTAATTTTTAAACAGTAGGTATCTACAGGCTCAAGTGTTTTGTTTTGCTTTTTTAAGATTTTATTTATTTTTCAAGAGAGGGGAATGGAGGGAGAAAGAGAGGGAGAGAAACATTGGATGTCAGAGAGAAACATCAATCAGTTGCCTCTGGTATGTGCCCTGACTGGACCAAACCTGCAACCCAGGCATGTGCCCTGACCAGGTTCCTGTGACCTTTCACTTCGCAGGACAATGCTCAACCAACTGAGCCACACCGATCAGGGCTTACATGTTACTTTAAATCTTTTTATGAACACTTAAAAAGATTATTAAACCAGTTTTTCTTTCTTCATCTAGAAAATGATTTTTAAGTTTCCCTCTTCTATCTTAATTTAGCCATCATCTCAATAGAAAACGCACAGTTGCCTAACTGTGGGCTGGGAAAGTCTTAACAAAGTTTTATGCCATTGTGTTCTGATCAGTCAGTTAACATTACAAAGCAACTTTGACTTTTGGGATGCTTAATACTCAAAAAATGTACTTCCTGAACATCTGTGTTAGATTATGAGCATATATTTGGTTTTTATAATTATGTCTCTTTTCCTTTCCTGCTCTAGTTGAATGGATCGCAGCAGTTACCATTGCTGCTGGGACAGCTGCAATTGGCTATCTAGCTTACAAAAGATTTTATGTTAAAGATCATCGCAACAAATCTATGGTTAACCCTAACATTCAGAAAGACAACCCCAAGATCGTACATGCTTTTGACATGGAAGATTTGGGAGATAAAGCTGTGTACTGCCGTTGTTGGAGATCCAAAAAGGTGAGGAAAACAAATCCTTTATATTAGTACCATCTTTAATGTAATATTTCTTTTTAAACTATTCTGTCAAACTGGTATCACCAGATACTGTTAAGATATACCTCCCCCCCCCCCCTTTTTTCATGGATCCTGTTCTCTGTTTTCCATGTACTGTTCAGGAATATAGTTCCTAAAATGTATAACCACTGTACAGTACAGTAAAATTACATCATATTCTCATTGAGTTCAGGTAAATATAACTAAATTCTTAGCCAAAGAAGAGAAAGAAATCTCTTTACTCTTAAGGTTTCCTTCACAAGGAAATCTTGGCCATTCACTATCCCATGAGATGAAGTAGGCAGCCTAAAAACAGAGAAACAGAAAAGTTAAATTCTATTATTGAACTTTTAAGCTCCTGGATTGTAAGATAAGAAATTTCAATTTTGGGAAATTGGCCTTGAAAAACTTTTATCTGGAAACATTGATCCTATATTCTAAGCTTTCTTTAAGCAGCAGCTTCTGTAGTTAAATTATAACATTGGAGTTTTAAAAATCTTATATTCTTCTGTGAGAATTGCATTTCTTTCATTTCTGTTTGAACGTGTCATTGATACCCATAGCTTTCAGACAGTGATGACATTTACTGATTTAAAGATGGTAAAATGTTCTTCTAAGGTCACCTTGAAAATCTTCATACTCTGAATGACTTTAGAATTTCTGGTGTATGGGAAAAATAATGTAGCATTTAAATAAAATGGGTTTCAGTAAAGATGATTTTATAAGGCCTAAGAAATTGGACAATATGTATGATGTATTTAGCCATGGCCAGATGGCTCAGTTGGTTGGAGCATTTTCCCATGCAACTAAAGGGTTGCGGGTTTGATCCCCAGTTGCAACACCTATAGGAGGCAACTGATTGACGTTATCTCTTTCCTAAAATCAGTAAGCATTTCCTTGGGTGAAGATTTTTTAAAAACTTATCTATCTATTCCTGGAAGCACACTATATGAGGTCTGAAAGCACATTATGAGTGGAGAGCTAATATCAGAAATCAGCCTATCACATACCAGGCACTGGGAAGCATATTCTGTTAACCCTCTTCTTCCCATACAGTTCATGGTGTATTATCCACTGATACAGTATTTGGAGTATGACATTGTATGTAAAAAGTGTTTGATGAATTTATGGAATATGAACCCAAAATTAATAGTGCAATTACAACAAGTTGTATCTTAAGAAGAACACTGTTCTTTAGGAATGTGGGATTGTTCAGAAGCACTAGCGGGGTTGCTAGAAAGTAATGCTCAGTAATATTCTATATACTAACTGTGGCTTATTTTTTTAAATTATGCCTGCAATAGGTTTCGTTCTCTTGTTGCTCACCAAAATAGAGAAAGTAATACTTGAAAAGTTAGAAAACTTCTAAGTTAGAGTTGTAATAGTTCTTTAGGCAGTGATTTTATTTTTTCATAATTATTTTAACCGTCGTCTGGGGATATGTTTGTTGATTTTAGAGGAAGGAAAAGTGAGACTGAGAGAAAAACATGGATTAATTACCTCCCATACACATTTTGACTGGGGATTGAACCCCCAGCCTAGGTATGTGCCCTGACCATGGTTTGAACCCACAACCTTTTGGTGCATGGGACAACACTCCAACCCACTGAGCCACCCAGGCAGGACTGGTCAGTGATTTTAATTAATTCACTTCATGTCTACGATATATACACACATGACAGAAATTAAGTAGTAAAACAGGAGGTATCATAGATGTGCATGGTAGATATAGTACCAAGGATTTAAATAAAAAGAAGAGCTTACACTGTGGACTAGAATTTTCTGAGAAAGCATAGCATAGTGATATACATGGGAATTAAATTACCCCCAGAAAGATTGGTAGCATTTGAATAAACTAGCAAGTATTGGAAACTTCCTCAAAACCTGGAAAGGATTCATAGGAGCAAAGGTGGGATCGATGAAGAATCTAGTCCGGTCCTACCACTTGTCTGTCCCCAGAAACAAGCCCAAAGTGAAGAAAGTCTTGAGTATACCAGTGAGGAGAGTTTGTGCCTCCGGACATGGGGGAGCTTCTTGTTAGGGATTTCAGACATAAAATGATACTTATTCCAGGGCGCTCACTGTGGGCATGGAGAACAATGAATACATACATGAAACATTTTGAGGAAAGGATCAGCCAAGAGCAATGACTGATTTCTGTGGAAGATTGGGGGAGAAAAGCCTGATGCTCATGAGAGTATCAAAGCCTGTGGGATTAGAAGAGGTGGTGCCATTAACAGAAATTAGGAATTTGGGTGAAAAGCAGATTTCTTAGGACAGTAATAAGGTTTTCAATTTCAAAGAGTGAATTAGAGGTGACATTTGAATGGAAATGCACAGCAGACAATCTGAAATGTGGGCACTGTGGGCATGAAATTGAGACATCAGGGTTAGAGGTAGAGATTAGCAAAGCTGATGAGTCAAGCGTAGCAATGAAACCAGAAGATCCTTGATACAGATAAAAATCAAGAGCTAAGTATAAACTCTGAGAGAATTTTCTGCATTTTGGAATGAGGAATAAGAGCTAACAAAGGAGATGAAATGGGCCAGTTAAAAGAATACCATGGCTTTACAGTAGAAAGGGAAAAAGTTTCACAGATTCAGTTGTCAGTATTAGTTTGTGCAAAGTCAACCAGGAGAATAGACCATTACAGTAAGACCGTTGGATTAAACAATTAGTTAATTGACCTTTTGGTGTCATATCAACAGAATAATTAGAATAGAAGCTATGTCCAAGTGGTTTAATGTATGAATTACTAACAAAGAAATGCTAGCAGTCTGAGTATGTCAGATTTTCAGTAAATGATTGAAAAGAAAAAAAAAATATTAGCTTTAGTGAACTACAATGCTTAGCTTTGAGGTCAAGTAAAGTATGTTTGTTTTGGTTGGGTTTTCTCTAAAGGTAAAGGGTCAATAAAGTAAATATATTCTTTCATGGATTAAGATCTCAAGTATTTCAGGAAGAAATACAAATGCACAAGAGCTAGTGATTTTAATGTTTATTAGACTATAGTTCAACGTAAAATTCCAGGATTATTCTTACAATTTAGAAATTTCAGATGCTTAAACTACAGATTACATTTCCAGTAGGTAGACTTTAAGAAAAGGAGTGCCAGACCAATCTTATTTTCAATTTTCTCAGTCCTTATTTAAAGCATATTTTATTGATTATGCTGCTAGAGTTGTCCCAGTTTTTCCCCCTCTGTCCTCTTCCAGTAACCTCTTTCCTCCAGCATTGCCCCCCATAATTCATGTCAATGGGTCATGCATGTAAGTTCTTTGACTTCCCCATTTCCTATACTATTCTTAATATCCCTGTCCATTTTGTTCCTGCAAATTATGCTTCTTAATCCCTGCACCTTTTCCCTCATTCTCCCTCTTCCACCTCCCAGTTGAAAATCCTCCATGATTTCCATACCTATGATTCTGTTCCTATTCTGGTTGTTTGCTTTGTTTTTGTTTCTCTTTTTTAGATTCCGTTGTCAGTAGTTGTGACTTTGTTGCCTTTTTAATGTTCATAGTTTTGATCTTCTTTATCTTAAATAAGTCCCTTTTACATTTCATGTAACAATGGCTTGGTGGTGATGAACCCCATTAGCTTTACCTTGTCTGGGAAGCACTTTATCTGCCCTTCCAATCTAAATGAAGGATGGAGTAATCTAGGTTGTAGGCTCTTGCTTTTCATCATTTTGAATACTTGTTGCCAGGCCCTTCTTGCCTTCAGAGTTTCTTTTGAGGATTCAGCTGATAGTCTTACAGGAACTTTGTAGGTAACCCTGCTTTTTCTCTTGATGCTTTGAAAGTTGTCTCTGTATTTTTAACCTTTGGCATTGTAATTATGATGTGCCTTGGTGTGGTCCTCTTTGGATCCAATTTGTTTGGGACTCTGTGTTTCCTGGACTTATAATGTCTATATTCTTCACCAGATTAAGGAAGTTCCCTTTCATTATTTTTGTCAAATTAGTTTTCAGTTTCTTGCTCTTTGTCTTCTCCTTCTGGCATCCCAATGATGCAGATATTGGTACCTTTAGAGATGTCCTGGAGGTTCCTTATACTATCCTCGTTTCTTTGAATTATTAATTTGAGTCTCAGCCACATCCCTTCCACTATTGGGGTTCCCTGTGAATTTTTCCTTACTCCATTTAATGTAAACTTCACTTCTGCTTGGGTCTTTTTTATGCTGTTGCTATACTCAGTGAGTTCCTTGAGCATCCTGATCACCAGTGTTTTGAACTCTGCATCTGATATGTTGGTTATCGCTATTTCACTTAGTTCTCTTTCTGGAGTTTTGTTCTGTTCTTTTATTTGGGCCATTTATCTTTGCCTCCTCAATTTGGCAGCCTCCCTGGGTTTGTTTCAGTGTATCAGATAGAGCTACTTTTTTTCCCTATTTTAGTAGTGTGGCCTATGTAGCAAAGGCACCTGTAAATAGTGTGGGGCAGGTGCCACTTCACTGCTTTGTGGTTCTTTTTATAGTGAGGGGCTCAGAGGGGACAGTACTGCTGCCTGGCTTCTGGCAGTTTGCCCCAGTCTCACCCATTTTCAGTCACTTCACCCACTCCCTGTATGTGATTGGCACCCCTCCAATTGCTGCCCTGCGTTTGTGTACATTCTAAGACCGTGTGGACCCTTTAAGTGGCGAGAATCCCACAGTTCTTCTGCCACCCCAGCTCCCCCTGGTTTCTACAACCAGAAATAATGGGGGTTTATCTTCCCTGGGCTGGGACCCTGCGCTGTGCCCTGCCGTCTGGCCTGGGGCTGGAATAGCTCCCTCTTAGCGTGTCCCTCCTGACTTTTACCTACCACACATGAATGTGGGACTGACTCTTCCACTGCTGCCACCGTCTTCACTTCTCCAAACAGTGGTATCTGTGACTCCACCCCTCCTACCTGTCTGGAAAAATGTGGCTTCTTTAAATCCTTGGTTGTCAGGCTTCCATATAGTTCAGTCTTCTGCAGGGTTTGGTTATTTCTGAGATCTGTTGTAATTCTTTCTGTGGTTTGCATGAGGAGGACGAGGCATGTGTACCTAACACTTTACTCTTGACCAGAAGTCCTCAGTGTCTGTTTATTTATTTATCTTTTATGCCACTAGTGATCCTCTTTGCATCAGGGATTTGTCACTTCTGAATTTTTCACTGAATCTTGGGTCCTTTTCATCCCTAAAATTAATTAAGAGTTCACTTTGAATATTATTCAAGTTGATGGATATTCTCTGTCTTCAGACTTCTTTGGAAGCTCCCCACTTTCTTGAGGTTCCTAAGGTTATCTCACAGGTGCCAAGTCACACACTTACATGCCAGTGCACAGAAGACTTGTAATTAACACCTTTGAATAGGTGCTGTATTAAATTTATATTTTCTTGTACCACCTGGTTGTGTTTATAATAAAACATAAATGCCGTTTTTACCTATTTCCAAAAAATGTAATATGCAATAGAAACTTTATTTTAATCCTAATTCACTCTTAAGGTACAACTGCTGATTTGTTGTATGCATCTAACATGAGCAGTTCTCCCAGACCTAATGAGTCAGATCTCTTTGTAATGTGTTGAAAGTCATTTTTTGACAGTTCATTGCCCCACATCCCCCAGGATTGGTATGTCCTCTGCTGTTTCAGAAGTTCACTTGTTTCATATTTCACAGAAAGGCTATCCATATGTAAAGTGAAATGGAAAGGAGCCAATAGAGAGGAAATTATTGTAGTGACTGCAAGGAAAAATATTTGAGATAGTGGTGTCTTGAAAGAGGGTGGAAGGAAATGAGACTAAGCACAGATGTGAAACTCAGTCTTAAAAAGGAAAGAAGATAGTCTTACTTTCAAAACCAGAAGATAAAGGAATGTTGATGTAAGAAAAGAGAGTATGCAGCATAGTCTTGTTCGATTACCACCCCATCCCCACGTATTTCAGGTAGGTTACATCATTTGCTGAATTGTACTATGGCCATCTGGAAGGCAGGAGAATTTTTGAACAAGGAGAAGAATGCAAACTGAGAAATAGAGGAAGGCTGTTCCAGTTAACATCAAGAAGCTCAACTAAAATTGAAATGAAATGCAACTGCACATATTATATAGAATCATTTTCTTTTATTTACAGTTTCAGGGATTAAATTGGGGGTTGTTTGTTGGGTTTTTTTGGATTTTTTGTTTGTTAGTGGTGGGCTTGTTTTTGTTTTGGGATGTATGTGTTATGGAAAGTCTCTATCCTATTAATGGTTTGGAAGTGGATCACACTGAGTCCATTTTTTAATAGAAACAATATTTAACAAACAAAATAGGTCCCAATACACTAAGGCTGATCCCTGGTCAGGGCACATACAAGAATCAACTGATGATGGATAAATAAGTGAAACAACAAGTTAAGATTTCTCTCTCTCCCTCTCTCCCCTCCCTTCCCCCCTCTTTCCTCCTTTCGCCCACTTAATTCTCTCCCCCTTCCTCTCTCTCTAAAATAATAAACTTTTTTAAAAGCACATAATAGGATATTTTCCTAGTGTTGGTCAATCCACATAAGGACAATCTTACAAAATCTTAATTTCTGTTTATTCATTTTCATGTTATATCTTCTTACAGTTTACCAAAGTAAATACATAAAAGTGGTGTAAAACTTCTCAGGAAGTTCAAATATTTCACTGCTTTTGTTTTCTTTCTCAACCAAAGCAAGCGCATTTCACAGAGTGGTTTATGATGATGAGCCAGAAAGGCCCCGGACAACTTCCTTGGAAAATATAATCCAAACTCTTGTTAAAAATACAAAGTTTAATAAGGTGCCAGCCTTCAAACCCAAAGGTTCCTGGTTTGGTTCCCAGCCAGGGCACATAACCAGGTTGCAAGGCCAGGTCTCCAGCCAGGTTCATGGCTGGAGGCAGGTGAAAGGCAACCAGACATTGATGTCTCTCTCCCTCTCTGCCTCTCTTCCTTCCTCTCTCTCTGGGAATAATAAATAATTTTTTTTAAAAATACGAAGTTTGGAGAAGGAAGATAAAAAGTTTTCGTTAGTTGTTGCAGATAGAAGAGATAATTGAAGGACGAATGTGTATTTATTTCTATTTTCAATCACCCTAAAAGTAGAAACATCATAACATGAGATGTGGGGCCTGTAAAAAGAAACAAATACTGCATTTCTTATGCAGATCCTGATAACGTTGCTAGCTTTCCAACTGGAGAAAATGACCCTCAGGTGTTTTTTTCCCCCCAAACATTTATTCCAACTTCTCCCTAACTCTCTCTTCCATAGTTTTAAAGATCTTTTAGATTAGTAGATTTTTAATTGGTTTAACAAACATAACAGAATAGTTTCTGGACATAAAGGAAATTCAGCCAATTTAATTCACAAACTTTACTCCAGGATGTATTAATAAATAAAGACACCTCAGAACAAATTTTAGAATGAACTGTGAATTAAACTTTTTTCATCCTTTATTTGATTTTTAAGTGTTGATACTACATGAACTGAATTCGCTATACCCTTTGCATTTTTATAATTTCAGCTCTTGCCATGACAAATTTAACAGATTTCAAAAATTTAAATGAAAGTTTAATAAAATGTTTGTTTTCATTATATTATTTAATGCAAAACTACTATACCTAGATTATGTTTCAAAGTATCACTCATTTTTTTCTCCTGAATAAAAATGTTAAGATAATTTCTAAAAAATGTATTGTTATGTAATTTACTATTTGAATTTTAATGCCAAGTAATTACCATTTATTTATACTATATTAAAGATCATGAAGTAATTTCAATAAATATATCTCATTGACATGTACAAAACATTCCTAAGAAATTGCTAATCTTATTTTGAAATAACTCACTTTGGCTTTTTGTTGAAAATAAAATGTTTGGTTGTTTCGTAACT
Organism: Noctilio leporinus; assembly: GCA_004026585.1. NCBI lineage: Eukaryota > Metazoa > Chordata > Mammalia > Chiroptera > Noctilionidae > Noctilio > Noctilio leporinus. The sequence goes on from PVIW01001578.1 coordinate 205,792, forward strand.
TAAAATGAGAAATCCCTAGTGTACAATTATAATGAGAATAATTAATCTTCACATGAACTTTGGGAGATGATTCTGACTTAAGTCAATAGTTTCTGTGGTTTAACAATAATAGTATTATTACTGTTAAAGGATATCAGTACCCCTGAGCAAAATTATTTTTAATACCTAGTTTACATTTTAAAGATATAGAAGCTTTATACACTTTAAAAGCATGAATATTCTTTAATAAATAGGATCTGCTACTCGCTGCTTTTTAAATAAATCATTATTTTTTACTGTTTACTTTTAAGAATATGATGAAATATGAATTTCAGTTTTTAGGCAGAAACAGATTATTATAAAAAATATATTCTCATTGTTGATGTATAGCATTGTTAATCTTTTATAAGATTTTCTTTATTTCTCTAGGGATTTCTCTCCCATTCTTGATTCTATGCATGGAGGAAAATCATTTGAGATAATTAATTAGTTTCTAGTATTTTTAACAATGAGGTTAAAAAAGAAAAGTGAAGCATGCTACGTGTCAATACATTCTTTGAGGCTTTTTAATTTACAGATATTTCATTTTCTAGAAACACATTTTATAACCTGCGTGCATAAAACTTAACAGTGACATGCTTTATATGGGCTATTTATAAAAATGGAGTCTTTTACAATGTTAACTTTTATTCTCACTGTAAAATCATCTGTTTGTTTATAAAACATGTCACTTTGAATTGCTGTTGTTTGCTATAGAATACATTTTAGCTTGATTTTTCTTTAATGGCCTCTTTACTCATCTCTCTAAAAAACCTGAAAGCTTAGGTTTATGTTTTTGCTGCAAGGGCTTGTTTTTAATATGAATAAATTACATGCCATATCTTATTGACCTAAAAATAAAAGGACTAACATGAGCTTTATATACATTGCATTTATATTGCCACCTACCCCAAAATGGAATTTATACCTGTATATATAAGATATTCCAAACACCATGAGGTTTTCTGTAATTTTCAATTCAGAACTATATACAAATGGTAAAATTCAAGTTGAATTTCTTTAACATCAACCAAATATTATTTTAATTTTAGGGTAGACACTTCTAACATCAAGGTTTATTATTGCATACCATCAATGTGTAGTTTCACCTATCTAAAATTATACTCCCCTTCACTGTGAGAAATGAGGCAATTTTACCCTTAAGGCTTTATACTGACCATGAAACTCTGTAGATTCTAGAGTGTAGGTACATTCCAGACATCAAAAACAAAACAAAGGTGCTAGCTATCATCATTTGACATGAAATAGAAATAAAATCTATACATATAGAAGGAAAGAAACAACTTACTGATAATTGGACCTTCTAAGTGTCAAATCCTGAAAAGACACCTGAAGCACTGATGAATTCTTATTTTTATTTAACAGTAGGAAGGATATATTTACAAAAACCGATAATAAATATAAGGTCTGTTTGGAAAATGTCCAACTATTGTTAATATAATAAGAATGGTTTGTGTGACATTGATATAGCCTGGTAGCCAAGGAGCATGGACTAAAATACGCATGCATGAACAATGATGACTTCGTTGTAGTAGTCAGTCAGGACAGTGGACACCGTTGAGTGAGCATGGGTACTGTGTGGCTGTCATATTCAAAATGAGTGAGTAGAGCAACAAATCTGCATCAGATTTTGCATTAAGCTTGAACATTTCTCCTTGGAAACTACTGGAATGATTCAGAAGGCCTTGCTATAGGTAACTGGTGATTCCCAGCTTCATCACGACAATGGGCCCAGTCATTCATCACGTCTTATGCAGAAATTTTTGGTGAAACATCAAATCACCCAGACAGTTTAGGCCTGCTACAGCCATGATTTGGTGCCCTAAGACTTACGGCTTTTCCCAAAACTAAAATCACCTTTAAAAGGGAAGAGATTTCAGACCATCAGTGAAATTAAGGAAAATAAGACAGGACAGCTGAAGGCAATTGGGAAAACTAGGTGAGGTCCCAAGGCATCTACTTTGAAGCCAACTGAGAAATCATTGTCCCGTGTACAATGTTTCTTGTATCTTCTTCAATAAATGTCTGTTTTTCGTATTACATAGCTAGATACTTTCTGGACAGACCTCATATATAGAGAAGTCACATATGAAAATATAACAAATTAAAATACCTGAAGAAATAAGACAGAAATAATCTTGTCAGAATATGCATGAAACCTGAGAATAAAAACTACAAGAAATAAAATAGGATTGGCAAGAGAAATTCTCATGTTTATCTGGAAGACTAGGTAAAGGATAAATAGGAAAGGTGTGGTAAAGAAGATTAATATTGAAGGAAAGCTGGTGCAATTTTAAGTATTTTTTATTTTATTTTATTTTTAAGATTTTATTCATTCTTTTTAGAGAGAAGGGCAGGGAGGGAGGAAGAAAGGGAGAGAAACATCAATGTATAGTTACCTTTCACCTGCCTCCAGCCACAGACCTGGCTGGAGACCTGGCCTGCAGCCTGGTTATGTGCCCTGGCTGGGAATCAAACCAGCAACCTTTGAGTTTGCAGGCCAGCACCTATCTACTGAGCCACCAGCCAGGACATTAAGTGTATTTTATTTTAAACACAGTTGTTATCCCAGTGGAGTATGTTGACAAATACGATAATCTTGAAATAATATATAAGCATTTTATATTTTATTTTGACAAAATTATGAAGGAAGGTATAATAATTTAGGAAGCAACCTCTGATAATACTGAAGCAACACAGTCTAGAACAGCATTTTGCAAAGTATACTCTATAAAATGTCGTGATAGTGGATAAAGTTAAAAGTGTCCATAATCTAGTCAGTTTAGAAGAGTTTGGGTTAAAATAGAGCTTTTTAAAGCAAGACCTTTATGAAATAATTATTTTCTGAAATGAAACAGCTATGTATATTTTTTAAAACATCATGAAACCATATCAGAATATATAATACCACTTCTTTGGAGCACACTCTGGGAAACAAAAATTTATTTTTGTCCCTTTCCCTACTAGATAAAATAGTATCAGTTATATCTAAAATGTAAAATCATGAAAAGGGGTGTAAATCTACCACATTTCTAGAAAGGAAAGTCTCCATGAAGGATGTTAATGCATTGTTGACCAGCAATTTTACACAAAAGCTAATGCAAGTCCAAATGCAAGTTAACTCAAGCTGCATCCATCTGTTCATTAACACATTATTGACCAGCAATTTTACAGCAGAAGTTAATTAATGCAAGTGCAAGCACAGGCTAACTCGTTATCAATCAACAATGTTTGGGTTTGAAAACGAGTTTTTTCATGACTAGTCAACATGAAAAGAAATGTATGAAAGGAAATGTGTGATATTAAAAAGGCCTGTCTTTGTGTGAAGTGGAGGAATTAAGAGTATGAAAAAATAAGCAAAACAAAGGTTTAGGGAAAAAAATTGTACAAAGATAATCAACAATGGATAATATACAAATTGATTTTAAACAAATAAACTTAGACTCTTACACATAGTGGACATAGGTAGTTCACTAGAAAGGATAATTAGTATACAAACATGGAAAAAGCTTTCAAAATCCATAATCAAATATCACAAAAGGAAATGTTATGTTATTTGCTTATATATGTGAATTGAATGTCACCCCCTCCCTATATGTTTATATAACCAAACATAATACTGATTTTGTGATTAGACATTTCACATTCTCTTCCTAGTTCCCATTCTGTGATGGAGCTCACACAAAACACAATGAAGAAACTGGAGACAACGTGGGACCTTTGATCATTAAGAGAAAAGAAACTTAAGTCAACAGTTTTAATGCTGCAAATCAACTTGTGCTGATTGTTTAATTAGAATGACTACCACTTCTATCTAATTCACCTTCTCTGGGTTCTAGATGTGATAAGTTGCAAACAGCTGCTTTCATACTCATGGCATTTGCCTTATTTGTTGAACTATGGTGGTGCAAAAAAAAAAAAAAAAAAAAGGAAAAATGAAACCAACGTAATGACCTGTGGGTTATTTTAGCCTTGGAAGGATCCGTTTCTTTACATTCAGTATAATTACATTAGAATGTAGTTGTATGTTGACGTTAAAGTAATAAATTATTCTCAAAACCATGAATATGCAGATTTACTTATTATTTTCAAGAAAAATTACCACCTTTTATTACTGAACCTATAACATAAAGTGGGTGTCGTTAAGCTATATTAATCTCAATACAATCTAGGAAAAACCTATTTTGACCTTGATTTTCTTCTTGACAGTGGTAATGACACAGAGAAAAGAGCTGCTAGGTTTTCCCGGTTTTTAATCAAAATGAACTTGGAATGTTTTCTGTGTCTTTAGAAGTGGGCCGGGTCAATAATAATAAAGGGGTGGTAGCTTCTCATACTCATCTTCATGGATAGATAATTGATCCATTAAAGTAACCAATAATGGCTATTTAGATCACATTGAGAATAGATTTAAAGTAGTAATGAAGGATGCCTTAAAATACGGCGTTCCAGAATTCTATGGGGGTGGGGGGCAAGCACGAATTTGGGAACATTTAATTGGAGCACCTATTGTCTGGCCTTCAGAATGCAAAGCCACGTATCCATGACAAATGGTGGTCATGGGGTAAGCTGAAAAGTGTAAACATTTTTATTCCCCAAAGACTTAGCCCAGAAACATGACATTCATTAGTAAGATAGAAAAATGAAAATGTAAAAACATAAGTAATTTGGAGCAATAACAGAAGAAAGGAGTAGTTAACGTATTTTTAAAAGAATTTTGGATTTTTTGGGTTAGGAGAAAAAAAATAGGACAATACATACGTAATGTAGACCAACAATTTGAACTTGACAAAAGTAACATAAACGTTCTCAACATTTCTTTAAGCACACTTGGATTATCAGTAGTAGTAAGTCACAAGCTTCTATTTACTAAAATCCAGAATTACCTTGGAAGTTACAGGAATCAATGAAACCAAGTATCAGCATTATGTGACCACTGATACCTTTTAAATGTACAGTTTTGTTTATTATGTATATGAAGTTGACACCCAGATTGTGTATACTGGTTTTAAGTATCCCATGTGACTGACTTGAATATGTCTTTAAAGCACATCTTTAGCACAAAATCTAAAAATATCACAAACCCGGATTCTGCCTGTCAGTTTCTTAGGGTGCATTTTTTTCCATATCCTTCCCTTCTTTTAAAATAAGTATGACTGGGTTAGCAAAAAAGAGCATCATGCTTTTAAAAGGTTGTTTCAAAGGAAAAAAAAAAATTCACAAACTGCCAGTGTTTCTGACAAGGGGACATTTTTTAACAGACAACTTTTCCAAATTTTGAATTTGAAATTATATTATTAGTCACTCATTTTTATAGCTAATGGAGGGGAAAAAGAAAACTAGTACCAATTCTAAAACTATTTTTCAAAGGTATAGGATCATGTGGATGTGTGGATGTGTGTATGGTGAAATTGTAAATGGTCACCTTACTGTGAAATGTAGGTCTACCATAGCATCAAGTCCAAAGTTAGGTAAATATACTTTTAGGGTCATGTTAAAACTACTACATGATACTGAACTAGAATTTCTTTGGATATTAAAAACTTGTCTAATCTAAAAATTCAAGTGGGTATGGTTAATTAACGGGAGATGTTTTCACACAAAAGTCATGTATAATTACTGTTATTTAAGCCTCCTAAAGCTTCTAATTACTTTTTCATTTGATTGGGAAGTCAGGCAAGTGGAGCTTCCTCACACCACCACCAGCTTCTTACCCTCTATGTTATTTATGTTCCAGTGATTTCCAAAGTAAGATTTTAGGCTAGTTTGAGAAGTTTCTAATGGGATGAAGAAACTTGCTTGCAGTGATTTAGCATGATGTTAGTCTCACCAGACACAAATGATGCATATAGACTGTGTAATTGAGAAGGAAACATTTGGAGGATTAAAAACTCACTTGCAGTTTAGATTATATCATTTATGGCATAGGTTACATAAGTTATGATTTATGTGTTATTTTCCTTGACCGATTATAACAGGTACAGTCATGTATACAGTCTTTTACTAAGTAGGTGGATTTATTTGATTTTGTCTTTTTTTTTTTAAGATAAACAAGTTTACTAATTAGCAGCATAGTCAGTCTATTAGAAGCTATGCTTTCTCCCTGATTTTAACACTGATTTCAGGCATAGACACTCACCTCTCAGCCTTTTAATTGAAGTAGTTGGACTAACGGGCACTTAAGTAACTATTCCCGAATTCTAGGCCAAGACTAAAATTTCAGCATCCACAAAGGGAAATAAAAAGGCTGATAAAAGGTTATCAACTAAAATTTAATCTTATTAATTATTAAACCTGGGAATGACTAAGCCAAGGTCCTATATACAGCTCTCAGACTTACTGTTTTATTAAGGTATTAAAACAGCCCTGGCTGGTGTGTCTCAGTGGATTGAGCCCTGGCCTGTGAACCAAAGAGTCACCAGTTCGATTCCCAACCGGGGCACATGCCTGTTGGGGACACTTGAGAGGCAACCACAGACTGATGTTTCTCTTCCTTTATCCCTCCCCCCTCTCTAAAAATAAATTTAAAAATGAAATCTTTGAAAATAAAAGCTTCAAACAACATGGTTTGATTTTGATACTTAGTTTTTATATATTGTTATTAGCACAATGCATTGCGACTTCATACTGAATTATTAATGTTTTAATTCCATTTGCCATCAAGGACCCAAACTAAGGATAATGCCAATCCATCCTAATCCCTTCACAACCTATAACTTTAACATGGAGATTTGCCAAGGATGATTGTTAATAGCACATCTACGTTTCCTGTGAGAAGCCTATTATTTTTTCTGGATTTAAGTGAAGTATTTCATAAAACAGTTGCCTGTATTAACTGAAGTTGCCAGGAATCCTGCCAAGGGGAAAAACTGGTAATAAAATTTTAGTCCATCAATCACTGAATATAATTAATATATTGTATAAATAACAAGTGTTGATAGGGCATCACTCCTTAGGTCTGTAAACAACACAAAAGGCAGTTCACCCTCCATTGTGGAACAAAAAAGTGTCAAGCTGAGAATGTTTCAGGTAGGCATTGTGTAAATTAGATCTTCACCTCCAGTAATAAAATACCTGAGGATAGTCAATTTCTTTCTAGTTCTTCCATCCTGTAATAGATAAGCAGAAGTCTATTCCTGTCAAGACCTGATCTTCAAGTGCTACTTCAGAAATTGTTTTCATTTGTAAGGCTACAGAGTTGTGTAGATTTCCAGATTTATTTTTACATTTAAGATAATTTTGAACATCGACCACTTGCCTACATGCTCATTAACGGTAAGATGTTTTTTTAATACAAATGTTACTGATTATGCTGTTAAATTGCCCCATTTCCCCCCTCTGTCCCCCTCCACATGGTACCCTCATTCCCTCCAGCAATCCGCCCCCTTACTTTATGTCAATGGGTCATACATAAAAGCTCTTTGGCTTCTCCATTTCCTATACTATTTTTTAACATCCCATTTTTGTACCTACCAGTTAGGCTTCTTCATCCCTGAACCTTTTCCCACTTTCTCTCCCTTCCCACTCCCACCTGATAACCCTCCAAATGATCTCCATATTGATGATTCTGTTCCCGTTCTGGTCGTTTGCTTAGTTTGTTTTCTTAGATTCAGTTGTGGATAGTTGTGAATTTTTTGCCTTTAGCATTTCATGTAATAACGGCTTGGTGGTGATGAACTCCTTTAGCTTTACCTTGTCTGAAAAGCATGACCTTCCCTTCCATTCTAAATGATAGCTTTGCTGGACAGAGGAATCTAGGTTACAGATCCTTGCTTTTCATCACTGAATATTTCTTGCCAGGCCCTTCTTGCCTGCAAAATTTCTTTGAGAAATCAGTGGACAGTCTTATGTGGGAACTCCATTGTACATTACTATCTGCCTTCCTCTTGCTTTTAAGATTTTATCTTTAATTTAATCTTTAATAATTATGCCGTGTCTTGGGATGGTCTTCTTTGAGTTCCATTTGTTTGGAACTCTGTGCTTCCTGGACTTGTATATCTATTTCCTTTGCCAACTTAGGGAAGTTCTCTTTCACTGTATTTTCAAATATGTTTTCCGTTTCTTGCTTTTCCTCTTCTTCTGGCTTCACTATGATTTGGATGTTGGTGCATTTGGAAATATCCCAAAATCTCCTTAGACTACCCTCATTTTTTTTTTCTTTTTACTGTTCTGATTGAATGCTTTTTTCTTCTTTTTGTTCCGAATTATTCATTTGAATCGACTACATTTCCTCCACTGGTTCCCTGTGGATTTTTCTTTATTCCACTTAATGTAAACTTCATTTCTGCCTGGGTCTTTTTTATGCTGTTGCTGTACTCAATGAGTTCTTTGAGCATCCTGATCACAAGTGTTTTGAACTCTACATCTGATATGTTAGTTATCTCTGTTTCATTTAGTTCTCTTTCTGGAGTTTTGGGCTGTTGTTTCATTTGGGCCATATTTCTTCTTTGTCTCCTCAATTTGGCACCTTCCCTGTGTGTTTCCGTGTATTAGATTGAGTTGCTTTGACTGTCTTAGTAGCATAGCCTATTGTGTGTGTATGTGTTTTTGCCAATACTGTGAACCAACATTTTCATTGTTGTTTTAAGCAATGGCTCATCTAACTCAATTTACAACATAGATATGAGAGATGATGTCTCTTATGGCTCTATTTATTGATTAAACTTAGCTAAATCTATTAACTTTCTTTCAAAACCTCCCAACTATGAAAGTGAGAGTTCCATTTATGTATTCCAAAGCAGTTCTTTCTTTACTGTGAAATTGCTTAACAGGCTTCTTTCCCTCATTCTAGATAATAAGGCTGTGTGTTCACCTCAATACTATTAACAATTTTACTTAAAATTTCTCATCCTTGCCATGATGGTGTGGCTCAATTGGCTGGGCGTCAACCTGCAAGGTGAAAGGTTTCTGGTTCAATTCCAGGTCAAGACACATGTGTGGGTTGTGGGTTTGGATCTCATACAAGGTACCTGTGAAAGGCAACAGACTGATGTTTCTCCCCCTCCCATCCTCTCTAAAAATAAATAAAATTTTAATGTAAAATAAAATTTCTCAGTCTTTATCTTTCTGATTTGCAGTCAGCCCCATACCTATCACATGCACCTTTTTCTTAATTGCTGTATTCATTCCAACAAAGAGCCCTGTAGTCATCACTTAAAGCAACTGCATCCTTTTCTCTTTGAGGATCCTGGGGAAGCTGCTTCCATCCTGACCCTGCACGCCACCTAGTGTAGAGTTCTCACAATGAAATTATTAAGCCACAAATTACAGTTCTTAGTATGCACTTGAGTTAGGTCCCTGATCCTGAAGTACCTTTTTGTGCCTCCAAATGTCTGGTCACTTAACATCAGCTTACAGCTTACAGATCTGTGGCTCCATTACACTTTGCCAAGTCATTGGTAATGCCCCAGGACTCAATTTTTTTAACCCCTAAGAAAGAAAATTTCAAAATTTGTTGAGTACAATATATTCAGTACCCAGAATGGTTACAAGTACGTAATGGGTGCTAAATAAGCACCTGTTTTAATTGAGATTTGAATGTAATTTTTTTTTAATTGAGCTGAGAGAGACTGAATCAATTTGTTATTCCACTTTTTTTTTTTTTTTAAGATGTATTTATTTTTAGAGAGGAAAGGAGGAAGACAAACCGATTGGTTGCCTCCCACACGCCCATAGCTGGGGACCTGGCTGGCAAACCCAGGCACATGTCCTGACTAGAAATAGAACCAGTGACCTTTTAGTTCACAGGCCAACACTCAATGCACTGAGCCACACCAGCCAGGGCTGCTGTTCCACTTCTTTATGCATTTGTTGGTTGCCTCTCGTATGTACCCTGACCAGAAATGGAATCTGCAACCTTAGCACATTGGACAATGCTCTAACCAACTGATCTACTGACCAGGGCTTGAATGGAATTTTAAAAGAATATAAAAGTAATTGCCAAAAAAGTATTTTTATCTTGTTTTGCCCCAACCCCTGATATTGTTTTTCAAGTTTGTTCCTCTACATCCAGCATTACAGACTTTTTTCTTAAATATATATTATTTATTTTGCTATTACAGTTGTCCCAAGTTCCCCCCCTTTGCCACCCTCCACCCAGTACCCCATTTCCTCCAGCAATGCCTCCCTTACTTCATGTCCATGTGTTGTGCACATAAGTTCTTTGGCTTCTCCATTTCCTTTATTCTTCTTAACATCCCCCTGTCTACTCTGTAACCACCAATGTGTACTTTTTTTTTTCACATTTAATTTTTCACCATTTAATTACTACCTTCTGTCAGCTTCTCAAATCATATTAATACAAAATTTCATTATTTCAAAATGCCTATGTTAATTTGTTTAAAGAATTACTCTTTTAAGTAATATGAATTGCAATATTACCAAACACATGCAAAAATACATTTACACAAATACATGTTTTTACACATATTTAAAGTACATACTGGATTTTGAAGAGTTAATACAAAAAAATTAAAATATGCCAATAGCTTACATAATTATTACATGTTAAATGACAATATTTTAAATATAGCAAATTAAGCAGTTCTTTTCTTCTTTAATACTTTACTCCGGAATGCTCTTTTTGTGAAATATATCACAGAAACAGTGTATTGCAGAACTCACTTTTGTGAAAGTTGTCCTAGCATTACAGACTTTTGAACATGCCTGTTAGGAAATGTTACCATATCCTATCTTGATAAGATTGACTATAATTTAGTCTAATGCTTCTGTGCCTAAACTTTTAGTATAAAAGCCAGCAAACCAATACCAGTAATGTCCAGATTAGCTTGTTTTAAGACAATATGCACATGATACACACTATACCTAGGCTGGGAGAGGAAACGTGACATTTGTTATGTTTAAAATTTGTTGACATTGCTTTGGGAGAAAAGAAAGCTGTTATGAAAAAGACCAAAAAGCCCCAGCATTTGTCATCTGAAAGGCCTTCTAATTGCATTTATTATCTCTCTGGGAGCAGTGGCTTCTGGTACAACAGTTTAAATCACGCTTCAATTCAAATCCCTGCTCTGTCACAAATTAGTTAAGACCTTCAAGAAATAATTTTCTGTGGGCCTCTGATGCTTAATTTCATGTGAACCTGACTGGGCCACAGAGTGCCTAGATATATATCTATGACGGTGCTTTCCGATGAGGATGACATTTAAATCAAGAGACTAAGTAAAGCATATTGTCTTATCTAATGTGGGTGGGCCTCATGCAATCAGCTGATGGCCTGGATGGAATGAAAAGGCTGATCTTTCCCAGATGAAGAGAAAATTCTTCCTACCTGACTACCTTTGAACTGAAATAGCCACTGCTCCAGGGTCTCACGCCTGCCAGTCTTCAGACTGAAACCACACTGTCAGCTCTCCCTGGACACCCTGCAGAGTTTAGGACTTGTGAGCCTCCATAATCTCAGGAGCCAATTTCTGTAACAAATACCACCACCACCACCACCGCTGCCGCCACATCTGTCTGTCCCTCTCTCTCCATATGAATATAGACACACAAAAATATGTACACTGTGCTGTAGTTCTGGTGATTCCTAATTCAGGCCCTTTTTATTAGATTTTTCAGAAATATAAAAGGAGAATTATATTTACCTTGAGAGGATTAGAGATAGTAGATTTAAACATCTATTATGGAATCCTATATATAACACAAATTGGCTTGGGTTCCTGACCCTAATATTATGTCCCCTGTTAAAAGTAGTACAGAAAGAGATTCAAAGTTTCCTACATAAATAATATAGACAAATTATTGAACATTGGCAAATTTATTTTATTAGCACTCCCAAGATATTTTTTAAATGTCTCTTATTTTTCTGCAGGGGTTGAGGGGGAAGCATTTTTTTTTTACATTGCAGGGTCTTTCTGCAGCAATTTCTAAAAATAATTATTGGGCACCTCCTGCTGCCAGGCTGTAAGTAACAAGACGGAAACAGTCCGTGTCCTGTGGAGTTTATTAACCCCCAGTTCTTAGTAGGGGGCAAGGTTAGCGCTGGACACAAGTAAAAAGGCTATTATTAATTAATATGATTAGAGATACCAGGTGAGGGAGGGAAGAATACCAGGGGCCCAAATACAGAATGAGAGGTCAGAGCAGTCAGATCTGAAGACTGAGCAAGTTCCAAGTTTCTAACCTGAGAGGCGAGTTTCACTTCAGAGCAATCCACCGTGTCCTCACCTCTGACATGGTCCTGGAGGGTCCTACCACTTGTTAGAGCTGCAGCACACCTTCCTGTGAAATGATCTCATTAATAGTATTTATTTTTTGCCCCGACTCTTAATGTGCAAGATGAAATTCAGTTGTCATCTCTGACGCATCATGTGAAAGCAGGACCAAGTCTAGGATTAAACCCAGGCAGAAGAGGCTGGACCTGATCGTTTTAGCCAAAATTTAAATGGTCTTCTAGTCAACCTTCATCAGTTCCACAAAGAGGCTAAGAAATGAAATCAATGGTGTTAAGTGTTGTTGTCATTGCCTGATGAAGAAAGGCCCTGACCTGTATGGAAATGTTTTATGATCTCAAGTTTAGATCGTGTAGCTTAAATTAAAACATCACTACACAGCCCTGGCTGGTGGCACAGTGGATAAGGCACCAGCCTGCGAACCCAAACATCACTGGTTCAATTCCCAGCCAGGGCACATCACCAGGTTGCAAGCCAGGTCTCCAGCCAGGTCTGTAGCTGGAGGCAGGTGAAAGACAACCATACATTGATGTCTCTCTCCCTCTCTGCCTCTCTCCCTTCCCCTCTCTCTAAAAATAATAAAATCTTTTTAAAAATCACTATAAATGTAACTTTGAAGAGGGTAAAGTAGTTATCTGTACAAAAACCACCCTCAGAATTTACTGCCCATCAGTGAGCACTTTGGATGCTGGATGTTCCCTAATAAAGTAATGAGCTAAGGACTCTGCCTTTTCCACTGCGTGATCTTGGTCTGGTCACTTAACCTCTTTGAGTCCCTATAAAGCACTGATAATAGGACAGACTGTCTCACAGGGCTGTCATGAAAGAAGGCATGCACATGAGGCACTTTGCATTATGCCCAACACCTGGTAATTATGCTCAATTATTAATTATTGTCCGTTATTGTTCAGCTGTTTAACAGCATATCAGAATGCTGTAGATGTCATCATTATTGCATAGCCATGACCATTTCAATTCAAGGAAACTTATTGCTTGATCAGAAGCTATAGTTTGAAAAAAAAAAAAAAAAAAAAGAAGCTATAGTTTGATTAGAACTATAGTTAACTAACTATAGTTGGTTTGAATATAGAGTTGCTTTGATTATTATATCCTTTCTTTAATCAACACTGTCTAAAGATCCAGAAGAAACTGGAAAAGAACAGAAGTAATCAATACACCACACTAAGGTGCTGAGGTTGGAAACTTAAAGTGAAATAAGTGATCCAACCATTCCCACATTTTTCTCCTTCCCCTGTTGTTTGATCTCTTCGATTAATATCTGCTCCATAGGATGAAAGCTTTGTGAGGCGCAAAATTCTGGAAATTCCCATGTACCGGTTACCATGCCCACCAGAGGGAGTCCTGGCCACATCTTTCTAAGGCAAGGTAGTAGGCATAATGAAACAAAATCTCTTTTGTAAAATTCATTAACATTTAACCAAGATTAGAAGAACTGCCAGTACTGTTGACTAATGGGAGAGTTCCACTTGGTTTCAAAGAAGCAGTTTCAACCAGCTGTATTTATTAGTGTCCTAAGTGGTGTGTTGAGGGTGGACAGAAGAAGAGAATGAAAAGCCTAAGAGCAGAATCAAACTCCAGATAGTAAGCAGTTCAAAGCAAGCAGATCTCAGACTATTCTTTTATCAGTACACAGAGAGAAAATGCATACTTGCAAGGTAAGAGCTCCAAGAAACTCCACATTTAAATAGAAGTTTTAACATCTCATTACCTTCAAATACTACACCTTAAACGACAGGAAATATTTAAAATAATACACTTCCTGAGTGAAGCACATTTCTCTAGCCTTAATCTAATATTTGAAAAAGAGATTTTTTTTTTTTTTTTGGTAAGAAAAATTCCATCTATTCCTATTTATTTGGGAAGGTAAAATGAAGAGTCAACTATATATATTTATGATATATATATTTATGATGTATATGTTTATGATGTCTTACAAATATCAACAGCAAGCCAAAAAGTGACTTTACGAACAAAGTAAAAAGTATTCCATTACAAAAGGGGTAAACCATGTCTCTGGAGATTATAATTTATGTTGGAAGAGGTACCAGCAGAAAGTCTACAAGGAATCAGAAAAAAGAAAAAAAGCCCTTTGGGTTTCAATAGTTGGTGAAGACTTCATGGACTAGGTCTTAGAAGACAGACCGTCACAGTTTGTTCAACTGCTCTAGCTAGCGCAAATAGACAAATACGCCTCACCTCCTCAAAAATGTTTGAACACAGGTCAAAGCAGTGGAAGAAGAGCTCAGTGTAAAATGGAATTTCATGACAACCTTTCTCCCATGCAAATACCACCAATTTCCTTTTATCTCCACTAATCACTTGAGCAATCATTTTAACCTAAATGATTTAATAAGAAATCATATCCTTGCTCTTGCTGTTCTGTTTGCATGGCATGCCCTCCCTTGCTATTGTGTGTGTGTGTGTGTGTGTGTGTGTCTAATTTTACTAATTTTACTTATTCTCAACTTTCATCTCAAGTGTTATTTTCTCCAAGAAGTCACTGACAATTTCTTTTTCCTTTTGCACTTTCAAAACACCATTATGCATATATTTCTTTATTCAGGGAACAAGTACAGAATATCTTACAGATGCTTTTAATAAAATGATGAACTTTAAAACAATTCCAGTCTAGTAGGAAAGCTAATAATGAGAACTATAAAACAAATTATTAGCGCTAAGGTAAAAACATGTGCAAGGTACAATGGTCCCATCAATTCAAATTCTATTCTTTGAGGTTCTAGAGAAGTTGAGATCATCTTTCAAAAGTGGCATTTGAACTGGTACCTAAGGATGAGTGAGATTTTCCTAGTCAAAGAGTAAGAGGAAAGAATTATAGACCTTGGAGAATGGCGGGGCGGGGGGGACACACTGGGGAAAAATGAAGAAGCATCAAGTTGTGTAGCGTGCTAGTGTGGCATAACTTTATTCAATGGTGCCCTTCATAACCAAGTCTGACTATCGACAGGCACATCACTCATCATTCCCAACCCACATTCTAAGAATCGGCTAGTCCACTCTAACTTAAGTTCCATGCCAAGAGCCCTCTCTTCTTAGAGTTCTTCCCCAAACTTTATTTTATTTTTTCTGGATAAATCCAAGCTTCTCAGGAATCAAAGAATCAGTTCAATATTGGCTCCTCTGGGAAGCTGTTCCTCCCTCTATTCCTACCCTCTTAGTCAGAATTAGGAGCCCCTTCTTTGCAGTCCACAGAACTCTGCTTTTCTTTTTTTTTTTTTTTTGGTATGACTCTTTATTGCATGTTTTACAAGTTTTTCCACTTAAGCTATGAAGTCGTTTTCTCTGATTATCTGCTATCTAATATTTGTTGAGTGAATGAAGGAATGAATGAATGCACAGACACCTACGAAGTACCAGAACCTCCAGTAGGCTGGGAGAGAGGGAGTGGGATAAAACGTAATCATTGTTTTAAAGGTGTTTGCGTTTACAGGTCAGCTAAATCGTAAGTGGTGTAACAGTGAGTGACTGGTGATGGCGGGAGAAGGAGTTGCTGACTTGTAGGAGCCACTGGCTGGACTAGAGGAAGTTGACAAGGAAAAAGATTCCTTTTATGTGCTCTCAGCATGCACTAGCACAAAGACTGAAAACTAGGAGACCCCTGGTCAAAAATGCTGCAGGCAAGTGAACACTGAAAAATCAGAAGATTGTATGCAACAGGCTGGATTTCTGGCTTCATTTGAGTAATCTGGCAACTTGGAATTCTCAGAAGTGAGGAACACCTGCCTTTTTCAGATAGGGCACTTTTTTACATTTACCAATTTTTATATTAAGTAAACTTATTTCAATTAAGAAATGAATCACTTTAAAGGAAACATAAGGTAAATAACTGTACAGATAATGCTTGGATATGGCCTAAAAAGTGAAGGTGGTACTTAAATAATGGTTTAAGACCATAGAAAACCCAAGGGCTCCAGATTCTCTGTCACTGACCATCCCCATCCTCACCTGAGCAAAATACTTTCCAGTTCCGTTCATGTTGTTGCAAAGGTTAGGAGTTCTTTCTTTCTGCTGTGTAGTATTCCATTGTGTAAATATACCAAAGTTTTTTGATCCAATCATCCATTGGTGGGCACTTAGGCTGCTTCCAGCACTTGGCTATTGTAAATAGCACTGCTATGAACATAGGGGTAATATAGGTTCTTATGAATTGGTGTTTCAGGGTTCTTTGGGTATACTAACAAGATCACTTTAAAGCATTCATAAGTTAAACTTGGTTCCTATCCATTCAGCTGCCCTATGTCTTTTGATTGGTGCATTTAATCCATTTACCTTTGTACCTGTGTTCCTGTCTGTCTCTCTATTTCTTCACCTTCTTAAAGCAGACCCTTTAGCATCTCTTGCAATGCTGGTTTGGTGGAGATGTATTCCTTTAGACTTCTTTTGTCTGGGAAACTCCTTATTTCACCTTCCATTTTGAATGACAGCCTTGCTGGGTAGAGTATTCTTGGTCGCAGGCCTTTGTTTTTCATTGCTTGAAATATATTTTGCCATTCCCTTCTTGTGTGTTGTGTTTCTGTGGAGAAATTAGCTGATAACCTTATCGGAGCCCCCTTGTATGTTATTAGCTGTTTCTCTCTTGCTGCTTTTAGGATTCTCTCCTTGTCTTTGAAATTTGCCATTTTAATGATGATGTGCCTTGGGGTGGGCCTGTTTGGGTTCATCTTCCTTGGGACCCTCTGTGCTTCCTGAGTTTGCATGACATTTTCTCTCCTCAAGTTAGGGAAGTTTTCTGTCATTACTTTTTCAAACAGGTTTTCTGTCCCTTGCTCCTCCTCTTCTCCTTCTGGTATCCCTATAATACAGATGTTATTACATTTCATGTTGTCCTGCAGCTCTCTTAAAACCTCTTCATTCTTTTTCAGTCTTTTTTCATTTTGTTGCACTGTCTGGGAATTTTTTTCTACATTGACCTCCAGCTTGATGATCTGATCCTCTGCTTTCTCTAGCCTGCTTTTGATTCCTTCTACTGTGTTCTTCAATTCAGAAATTATGTTCTTCATTTCCTCCTGGCTCTTATTGATGGTTACTATGTCCTTTTTAATGCTGGCGTAGTTCTCAGTAAGTTCCTTGTAGCTTTCCTGGAGTTCTTTGTAGTTCCCCTGGAGTTCTTCATAGTTCCCCTGGAGTTGTTTGTAGTTTTCTTTGAACTCACTGAGCTCATTGAGCTTCTCTATCATCATTATTTTGAATTCCATATCTGATAAGGTGCTTGCCTTTATTTCATTTTTCATTCTTCCTGGGGATTCCTCCTTTCCTTTTGCTCAGGGTTTATTTCTTTGTCTCCCCATTTTAGGTGACTCTTGTTTGTTTCTGCTTCTTGGATTGGTCTGCTTTGACTTACTGTCTTAGTGATGTGACCTTCTGTGGTATAGAGGCTCACTTTTTTACTTCTGGAATCTGTGCTTGGTGATGTCAGCTCCTGTCCCAGGCTGGGGCCTAGTCAGCCAGTTGGGGTGGACAGAGATCCACTGTCTTCTTCTCCTTTAGTTGTTAATTTAATCAGTATGTGATTAGTAGTCAGTTTTAGGCACCTCTGGGCTGGGCAGATGAATTCAATTGTTAATACAATCAATCTGTGACCTGAGGTCAGGTTTAGGCACTGTTGGGTGGGGCTGTGGCTTCCCCTCAGGCTCCCACCCTTTGGAGAAGAGTGATCTGCTGGCTGTATGGGGGATGGGTCAGCACTGGACTCACAGGCTGCTCCCTCAGCTCTCCCCTTAAAGCCACTGACCCAAACTTTCCCCAAGTGTCTCTAGTCCACTCTGCCCTTTCTCTGCTGGAGCCCAGGGTAGGTGGTGCCACTGTATTTTCGTGCATGGTCCCTTTAAGAATTCAGTCTCTCTGTCAAGCCAACTAAACCTGGTGGCTTTTTGCTTTTCACAGCTGGATGCTGTTTCACTCTCAGCTGTGTTGCTGTAGGCTGGGAAGCCCAGTTGGGGGTTTAGATCCCACCCTTCTCAGGTGGAACCCCGGATGCTGAGATGCTTCTCCATCCGTTCAGCTGCCACCCGTGGGAACCCCGCTAGCCTCTCGCGTCTCCACACTTCCTACCAGTCACATTGTGATGAATCAGCTCTTCTGTTCTGTCCCTGGTAATAAGACTTCTCTCCAGGTGGTGTTCTGTTGGTTATTCTGGATAATTTCTCCCCAATTAAGTTGTAATTCCAGTTTGGTGTTGGGAGGAGATTGGTGTAGCTCCACTTACTCCTCCACCATCTTGGTTCTCTCTAGTGCTCTTTTTATGTATGGAATATACAGTGTAGAATGTACTTTGTTTTATAATTCAACCCGACTCATTTATTCATTTATTTATTATTTCTTTAAAAATGTTATATTTTTCAATAGCAACTTACATTAAATATTATTTCATATTAGTTTCAGGTGTACAGCATAGTGGTTGGACAGTCATATACTTTACAAAGTATTACCCCCAAGTCTCCAGTAACACCTGGCACTGTACATAGTTATTACAATACTATTGACTGTGCTGTACTTTACATCCCTGTGACTGTTTCATAATGATCAATTTGTGCTTCTTAATCCTTTTCACCTTTTTTGCCCAGTTCTCCAACCCTCCTCCTTTTGGCAACCATTTGTCTGTTATCTGTGCAGAATCCTTTTTTGAAGTAAGTAGGTTTTAGCATATTTACATCTATGGATACAATAGTTAGATGAGTCTAAGTTTTAGCATTTTGTAATTATTTCTTTCTTATTTTAAGCTTTTTAATAAAGATTTTATTTATTATTTTCAGAGAGAAGGGCAGGAAGGGAGGAAGAAAGGGCCTCCAGCTAAGGACCTGGTTATGTGACCTGACTGGGAATCAAACCAGCGACCTTTGGGTTTGCAGGCCAGTGCCAATCCACTGACCGGCACCAGCCAGGGCTTCTTATTTTAAGCTTATTAGAAATAAATTTAAGCCCTGGCCAGTGTGGGTAGTTTGGCTGGAGCATCATCCCAAAACTGAAAGGTTTCGAGTTCGATTCCTGGTTAGGACACATCCCTTGGTTGTGGATTTGATCCCTAGTCTGGGTGCATATGATCCCCAGTCCCAGAGAGTGTAGGAGGCAACCAAGCAATGCTTCTCTCTCACATTAGTTTCTCTCACTCCTTTCTTCTATCTCTTTCTCTCTTTCTAAAAGCAATGAAAAAATGTCTGTGGGTGAGGATTAAATAAATACATTTTCACTATGTGTTCTATACTTGTGTTGGTGTGTGTGTTTCTTCTGACAATTTAAGAAGTTGGCATTTTTGTTTTGTTACCTTTATTATTAAATATAATCTACCTTCTATTTGTGTAAATAGCATCTAGTTACTACTTACCCAGAACTTATGACAACAGCATGTTTGCACTTCTTTCTTCCTTTCTTCCCTTTCTGCCACCAACCTAAATAAATATCAGAGGGAAGCAAGTTGTAGGTGGCAGAACAGCAAGTATAAAGACCTGGGGTAAATTATGCTAAGTTTTTTTGTTTATGCATTTGTTTCAAGAATAGCAAGGAGGTGCCCTGGCTGTGTAGCTGAGTTGGTTAGAATGTTGTTCCAATACACCAAGGTTGTGGGTTTGATCCTAGGTCAGGGCACATACAGAAGCAACCAATGAACACATCAATAAGTGGAACAAATTATGTCTGTCTGTCTGTCTGTCTTTCTCTCTCTCTCCCTTCCTCTCTCTCTAAAACAAATAAAGAAAGCCTTGGCCAGTGTGGCTCAGTTGGTTGGAATATCATCCTGTAAACTGAAAGTTCGCGTGTTCAGTTGCCAATCAGGGTACATACCCAGGTTGCAGGCTCAGTCCCTGGTAGCAGCATGAATGAGAGGCAACAGATTGATGTTTCTCTCTCACATCAGTGTTTTTCTCCCTCTCTGTTTCTCTCCTTCCCTTCTCTCTAAAATCAATAAGCACATCCTCAGGTGAGGATTAATTATAATGATGATGAAAAGAAAATTAAAAAAAAAAAAAATAGCAAAGAGGCCCATGGGGCTGCAGGGAGAAGGTGATGGGGTCAGAGAAGTCATCAAGGCTATGTGTTTCTCTTTTGCTCTTAAGATCTAAAGCTGATAGGGAGTTTTGAGCAGGCCAGGCCTCTGTACAAAGGCTAAGAGTAGAAACACCAAGCACAGAAGCAAGGAAATCTTGGGAGGCTTTTGCAGTAATCCAGGTGAGAAATGATGGCAGCTTCTTCTAGGATGGAGTGATAGAAAATTACTCAGGTTCAGAAGATATTTTGAAGGTAGAATGAATTGGGTTTGCTGATGGATTAGATGTAGAATGTGAGAGAGAGAGAATTACTGCAAGGCTTTCGGCCTGAGCATTTACTGAGAAGTTCTCCGGATTGCTTCAGGAGGAGAACAAAACGTGTTATTAAACCCCAAATTAGCAACCTCAGATAGCTGAACCTATTATTATACTACAATAATAAGTGAAATGATGAAATAATAGTGTGAATTTACACCAAAAATATATGAAAAGGAATGGAAGCTTAGAAGGACCTTAATAATAAGAATTTAAAATTAAAGTGGCATTTCTAATCACAAAAAAAAGATAAATAACTTGAAGTATTATACTAAAACAACTAAAAAGAATAATGTTGAACACCTACCTCTACATGATACACGGCAATGATTGATAATTCTTCCCAAAAAGACAGTGAGACACTGTAAAGTTCTGGAAGGAAAGATAGAATGATATCTTTTAACTCTTTTTTTTAATTAAAAATTATATTTATTATTTTCAGAGAGGGGGGAAGGGAGAGAGGAGAGTAAAATCAGTGTATGGTTGCCTTTCACCTGCCTCCAGCTACAGACCTGGCTGGAGACCTGGCTTGCAACCTGGTTATGTGCCCTGGCTGGGAATCAAACCAGCAACCTTTGGGTTTGCAGGCCATGACTATCCACTGAGCCACCAGCTAGAGCCCAATATCTTAACTGTTGAAGTGGGAAAGAATTTTATAACACAAAACACAAAATTCACTTTTGACTTTATTGTAAAAGTTAAAAACTTCTGCGAGACAGATACCCATTAAATAACATCAAAAGATAAACAAGAAACTGGGAGTGGAGCTATATTTGCAAGTATCATAGACATATATGATGCTATTTGTCAGCTCTTCTATATTAATAAAGTTTTTATTTTAAAATATCAAAATATTAAGAAGAAAAATTGAGCTCTACAAAGATTCAGGAACTGGGGTAACTGAACATAGGGTAAGGGGTATAACATTTTCTAGAAGAAATCATTGTCGTTCTCCTAGGTCCACACTACCTGTAGGGTACTCCAAATGGATTGTATGCATTTACCCTAGCTAGGCTACTCTCACTGGTTGCTGTCTACATCTTAAGTGTGTAGGCTGAATGCTATCCAACTAGAGATGATGATGCCACAACTGTTGTAAGAAACCAATAACTAAGTCCAGTCAAGACGGAGACATGGGTAGACACACTTCACATCTTTGCACCACCATAAGAAGGATCACAACTAACTTCAAAAAAGACTCAGAACTGCCAGAAAATCTAACTGTATGGAAGTCCAACAAGCAAGGATTCAAAGAAGCCATATTCATCCAGATGAGTAGTGTGGGGATGGTGCTGGGGAGCTGGGGCAGAAGGAATGTGGTGTGGTGCTGGCTGGTGGAATGGATGGTTCAACATTTATGCATAATGGATAAAAACTGGGAGGGGTACTTTGGAAGCAAGTCATCCCAGCCCCAAGCCAGACCACGCAGCCCAGGGCTCCAGCACTGGAAAAATAAAGCCTCATAACTTTTGGCTGTAAAAACCAGTGGTGATTGGGGCAGTGGAAGAAATTGCTGGTCTCTTAGGAGACTCTATTTGAAGGGCCTGCATAGCCCTAAACATATTTGAATCCGCCCACTCTGGGAACCACCACCAGGTGCCACCATATGATGTCACCTAATATAGGAAACTAATGAACAAAACAAACAAGTGAACAAAATGGAACCAGAGGCTTGGAAACAGGGGAACAGACTGACAGAGACCAGAGAGGAAGGGGGATGGGGAAAAAGGAGGAAAGAAGGGGAAGAGTTTAGTCAAGGAACTAGTATAAATGACCCATTGACATGGACAACAGGGTGGGGACTGACTGTGGGAGAGGGAATTGGGTGGGTGGGGCGGGGGAGATCAATGTGGGAGAACAGGACAACTGTAATAGAACAAGTAATTTTTAAAAATTAAAATTAAAGTAATTTCTGATGTGTGGGGTTGAAGTTTCATTAGAACCAACTTATCCCTAGTGAAATGAAAAATAAATCTGTACATAAAGTTTTTAAAAAAAGATCCAGAAGATCCAGAATACACCAAAAAGAAAATGTGGCATTAACTCCTTTTAAAAAGTTTTCATTGCTTGATTTGAGAGAGAGAATGAGAGGGATTGATTTGTTGTTCCACTTACTTATATATTGGTTGATTTTTATATGTGCCCTGACTGGGGATCAAACCTGCTAACCTGGTATATTGGGACAACACTCCAACCAGCTGAGCTACCCAGCCAGAGAGGGTTAACTCCTTTTGAAATGGTATTTGGAAACCCAATGCCTATCAGTATCTCTAAAACTTCTGTTAAGCAAACATTATGAAAAATTAAATGAACTGTTTGATGCAGTGACTAGCTATATACAAAGACTAACTAGTGTGCTTGAATCATATCACCAACAGGTAAAAGAGGCATGGCCTCCACACACTGACGGGCCATCCTTTTGATCAGGAGACCAGGTGCACATTAAGGTCTTTAGAAGAAAACATGTTGCTGCCTTGACAGGAAAGCCCTTCTGAGACACTTCTAACCACCTATACTGCCATCAACATTACAAAAAAATCCTCCTGGATCTATGCAAGCCCTGTCAAAATAGACCCATATCATAGCTCTCATGACAACTAGATGACAGTCCCCACAGGTGACCTTAAACTAAGGATTTCCAGGGCTAATTCTCAGGTCCCAGTACCAAACAGCACTGCTAATCACCTATTTCTCTCCAACCAAGGCCCTGCATTGAAGACTCCCTAAATAAAGACATTTTAAAAAATATTTTATTTATTATTTTTAGAGAGAGGGGAAGGGAGACAGGCAGAGAGGGAGAGAGACATCAGTGTATGGTTGCCTTTCACCTGCCTCCAGCTATGGACCTGGCTGTAGTCCTGGTTTGCAACCTGGTTATGTGCCCTGGCTGGGAATCGAACCAGTGATCTTTGGGTTTGAAGGCTGGTGGTACCTTATCCACTTATGCCACCAGCCAGGGCTAAATAAAAACATTTTTTTAAACCCACTCACAACTCCTTTTATCAATGAATACCCCAACCCCACAATTTATTAATGGGGTTAATTGACTGGGATTGTTCATCCCTATCCTCCCTCTCCCTCTCCCTGTCTCTCTCCCTCTCCCTCTCCCTCTCTCTCTCCCTCTCCCTCTCCCTCTCTCTCTCTCTCCCTCTTTCTCCAAGCTTCCACTATGAAATGGGTTCCATTTCAACCTGTATCTTGTTCTTACTCTTTTTTTCAACAGGTCAGGCACAGACCAAACACCCCTTTATGTTTATCAAACTCTGGATATGTTACTAGTCGATCTGACTGTTGGTTATATCAACATCCAGGTAGTGCAGAAGAGCCTGAAGCAGACTTCGTTGCAGTCAATGGAACAAAGTATGGTGGACTGAGTATGGAAGATGGATGAGCAGCAGAATATGGGACCCACAGCAAGGCAAACATCAGTCTGCTTCTCCTGGTGAGTCATTCAGGCCCCAGAAACCTATAGGAGTTCAAAGACTGTCCCATGTGCAACAGCAGCCCTTTGCATTGAAAACAAACAGGACATTTGACCTTCCTGAGTGATTTATCAAGACAATATTGCAGTCAAACTCTGTGGTTTGATTCCATAGAGGGTATTTTTAAACCTTTCAAGGAAATTGCAAGTGACTCCAACACTACTCTGGCACTACTTTTTTTTTTTTTTTGCACAAATGTCTGCCAAAAAATACTCTGAATGGCTGGCTGACAACTTGGGGTATTTCAGATGCCTCCTTCCCCTCCCCCAATGATTACATTACCCTGTATCACAAACTAGATATGGGTGGACCAAAAACCTGGAATTAGTTGGTTAGGTGACAGAACTGAGCTTTCCAGCTGCCAAAACCAGACTGCAGGCCTCCTGTACCAGCTATTTCACAATTTGTTCTGCACCCACAGATTGACAGGAGCACGTGGGAAATGGAGGTGTAGGAATGCTAACAGTGCTAGTGGCAAAGTCCAGGGAACATTCCAGAGCCTGGGAATTACAGGCTCTACTTTCACCGTGTCTGTAAACCACACTGGTCTTTTCATTTTATGTGGTGACAAGATACACAACTTCCCACCTAAATAGTTAGGATGATGTGGACTTGGCTACCTCTCTCTTTCTGCCACCAAACACTCCATCCTGAATGACAGCTAAATTATAAACTTGGGACTTCTTTGTTCAGAACGCTGTGCCACATAAATATGCAACATGAGAAATTATAAAGAATGTGCTTATGTATCACAACTCCAAGTTCTTTTTAGCATTAAGGGCCTTATTCGCAAGCTTTGAAGATTACAAATTTGTTTTTTTTTTTTTTTTTTTTTTAAAGCAATCTTAAATGGCTTCATGGTAATGAAACAAGAGTTGATACCACTATGTAAACTTTGAAGATACTCAAGTCACAAGTTAATAGCTTAGCCCGTGTGGTTCTCCAAAATTAATTGTGTTCTCCAGATGCAATGACTGTTCAACCAGGAGTTTGTGCACTTATTGCTGAAGTGTTGCTTCTATGTAAACCAAACAGGATAAGTAGTGTCAAACTTGAATCTATTAAAAGACAGGATTATCTTTCTCTGGCTGGCTTATTCCCCTTGGCATCATGTTCTTCATGTCTATCCATACTGTCACAAAAGGTAAATTTTTCTTCTTTTTAAAGGCTGAGTAGTATGCCATAGTATGAATGTCCCATAGTTGTTTTATCCACTCATCTACTGATGGACACTTGAGCTGCTTCTATATTTTAGCCATTGTAAATAATGTTGCAGTGAATCTAGGGATACTTACGTTCTTTCAAATTAGTGTTTTAGATTCCTTCGGAAAGACAAATATCACATGACTTCACTTATATGTGGAATCTAAAGAAGAAACTGAGCTAACAAGCAAAACAGACAGACTCATAGATAGCAGGATGACAGTTAAGGTTGGGGGAAAGTTAGCAGATGGAGGGATTGAGCAAAAAGAAAAAAGGACTCAGGGACAGGGAGAACAGTGTGGTGATTGGTGGGGGGTGGTGCGGTGGGTAAAAAGGCACCAAGTGGTCATGTAAAAAATACAATAAATTTTTTAAAAAATAAATGATTAATATTTTCCATCAGGTAAATGAAGCAAAGGCATTTTCTTGGACTGACTTATTCCCAAGAATGGGAGACTGGTTTAAATGGGTTGTGGAGATATGGCCTGATTTGTTCTGTTTTCTGCTAATCCATGTTCTTTTCTCTCTTTACAATCTCTTGCCACTCAGTTACTAATTACTTTGTCTCTCCACAGCTACCAGCTCATATTTTGATATGTGAAACTTCTGGGGAACTTGACAGTGGAGGAATTGGGGAGGGGCGGGGGGGAATCAGGAGGACCTCCCCAGAATGTGCCACCCTGGCATGTAAATTATTTTGAGCTGAAAACAAAGCCCAACAAACTCAGAAAAGGGTTTCTTTTATGTTTGTTATTATTGTTTTGTTTTGTTTTGTTTGTTTTCTTAACCTCCTTCTTTCTTGCCTGAAGAGATTTAGATAGAAAAACCTGCTTCAGGAATGGTAGCTTAGCATATTCACTATAGCACATATGAATTAAATGTGGCACACAGAAGGGATCCAAGCAAAAATCTGTTCACTAGATTCCCCATGGTGTCGCATTGCTTCTGGGTGGGCCGGCAAGAATTTGTTTGCCAAATGTTTGCTTTTCTTAGTCTAGAATGACACAAACACCTGAGTTTGCCTCACTGCCTTTGGAGTTTCCATGCTTATGTGATTTTCACTGTGCATGTATTAAAATGTGATTTTTCTAGTAATCTGCTGTATGTCATTTTACTTACTCGACCAACCAGAAAAACTAAGTCAGAGAAAAGTGTCTCCAGTCCTGACACTTTGCTAAACTTCATATGGAAAATGAATATAATAAACCCTATGATGTGCAATTGTTATGATAATTGAATCAAGCACCATGTGAGAAACTACCTGTCTTAGTGTCTGACATATCTGAGTACCAGATGGGTGTGAGACATGTGGCCTCCCAGGTTCTCACAGAGTAATCTGCAGGAAGTCATTAGCATATCTTTATTCTGATAACATAAGGTTAAAAAAAAAACATAAAAGTAATTTTCAAAGATGATCAATGTAGTGGTCAAACATCTTGCATATCTGACATCCAGAGCAGATTATTTTGTAGTTGTTTTTGAAAACTTCTCACCACTACCTGGTTCCATATGACAAAGGTTTAGTAATAATCATAAAAATGAACAAATAATAATTATGGCCAGGAATGAAATGCAGATAGAGAAAATTGGCTTTTATTTAACTTCATATATATATGAAGTTAACTATATATATATATATATATATATATATATATATAGAGAGAGAGAGAGAGAGAGAGAGAGGGAGACATACTTATAAAAAGAAAAAGAAAATTTTAAATATTTCAGTAAAATAAAGGAAAAAAGGAAAGCATCAATGCTTTGCAACTACATTGATGTATTTTTTTCTAAAAGGGGGAAAATACATGTTGATCTGTGATAGAGATGATTAACATTACACCTTCTGGTTTTGAATGTTAACTTAGAAAAGCGTGTCAACAAGTTCATCAAATTTGACCTCCACATTCAATAGATTGTGTATCCAGATTTGTTGCTCTATCTTTAGAGAGAAACTTGGAAAAGTTTCTTTCACACAAAAGCAATAGACATATGAAGAATTAGGGAAAGTATTAAACATAAGGATAAACTTGGCAGTCATAAAGATCAGATTTAATAAGAAATTTCAGAAAGTGCAATACTCTTCAGAATCAATTCTAGACTTTTAAATGTCTACACACACACACATACACACAATGCCATTTAAATGTTATCTTTAAAAGAAATTAATTTCCCCCAAAAATAAATAAATGAAATCTTCCAAAGTTTTTTCTTTTACAAAAAAATAAATAAGTCTAAGAGAATGGCCTTGCTTTCTCCTTGATTTAAAATAGGTGTCCAGGTCCTGGTTAGTGGCACAATGGATAAGGCTCCGCCAGCCTGCAAACCCAAAAGTCACTGGTTCGATTCCCACCCAGGGCACAAAACCAAGTTGCGAGCCAGGTCTTCAGCCAGGTCTGTAGCTGGAGGCAGTAAAAGGCAACCATACACTGATGTCTCTCTCCCTCTCTGCCTCTCCCCCTTTCCCTTTCTCTGAAGATAATAAATAAAATCTTTTAAATAAAATAAAATAAAATAGGTGTCCAGTGTTTGAAATCCAGATATTGATTCTTGGTATCTTCTACCAAGTTAAGGTCTGCATCTTTCATTCTTTATCTTAGCATTGGCCTTTGAACTTTTATTGTCCTTTTTTGATGTAAATGTCCCATTTCCTTACATTTTATTGTTGTATAAACTTCTCTTCAATTTCTAGGAACAGATCTTCAGGGAACAATTTTAAAGGTTGGTGTTTTACCAGATATTATTCAAGTCTGATTCTAGCTATTTGTAAATATTTTTGTATCTAATTAACCTCATCTAAAAATTTCATACAAGTAAAATAATGTAACTAAAATTAAAATTTGCTTACACCTATGATTGTTTATTTTGAATCTATTGTTTAAAGGTAGAAATGCATAAATTACAAGAGTTAGAGGCAAAAATTGCCCAATGACCTAAAACAATTCCAGATCATTACAAAATATGCTTTCAAAACAAATGCATGTAGCTTCCTTAATTCCAATGGGTCAGAGGCCAACAGTGTAAGTGGAAATTATCCAAGTCAATTTCATGTAGTATGGAAAGCTATTAAAGGATTAGTAATGAAAACGTGCTAATTAGAAGTTTATATATGTGTTACTAAGACCCAACAGGTGATGAAATGTTTTAAATTCAGATTGTGGTCAGACTATGAATATACTAAAATTCAAATAATGGTATACTTTATATAGGTGAATTTTATAGTAGGTGATTTATACCACAATAAAGGTGTAAAAAAAAAAAACCCAGCCCTGGCTGGTGGCACAGTTCATAAGGCACGGGCCTACAAACCCAAAAGTTGCTGGTTCGATTGCCAGCCAGGGCACATAACCAGTTGCAAGTCAGGTCTCCAGCCAGGTCTGTAGCTGGAGGCAGGTAACAGGTAACCATACATTGATGTTTCTCTCCCTCTCTGCCTCTTTCCTTTCCCTTCTCTCTGAAAAATAATAATATATTTTTTTAAAAAATAACCCTCGAGAGTAACTGCAGGGATAGTTTAGAACTTAAATCAATGAACAATTTTGGAGTAGGAGTATTTTATCACCAACATTGTTTATAATTACTGGTAGTTTTATATTATTCTTAGTTCTTTCCTGTAAGCCCCAAAAAGTTTGTACGCAGGGTGAACAGCAGCACCCTTGGCTCACCACTGGATCAATCCTATGGGATGTAATTGTTATTAAACTTTACTCCTTTAGGACCTACACTCAGGAGCAGCTGTATTCTGGCTGCCTGGATGCTAAACCACACAGTAACCCTGGGGATAGTGGAATCCAGCCTTAAATGACAAACTCAGGAGTAACTTTTGCAGTTTCCCTGACTCTCTGATGTTGAATTTTCTGTTATATTTCCTGTCTCTCTCTCTCTCTTTCTCTCTTTCCCCTCCCCAGCATTCTGTGTTAGAAATATCTGCAAATTATTCCAAGAGGTTTAATGTTCTTAAACCTGTCAGTTGCCTGAGACTTTTTAAAAACACTAGCCAAATAAGGTGATTTTTCTTTTTTAAGATATTAAGTCTACAGCAGCTATTCCTACACCACCTACGTTCACACTAATTCCATTTTGTTTTCCTGCTAAGGCAGGAGAAACTTCAATCCAGACATCAACATTTGCTTTGTTTTGAGGTGGGTGGGATGTTAACATTAAGATGTGACTCAGTTGTTTCCCACAGCCACCAGTCTGGTAGGTTGGAGAGACTTAAGGAATTCACAACATATCAGTCATTTAAGTAGGTACACCCTTTTTAGGAAGTTTTTGCCAAAACCTAGATACTGTGGCTTTCTTTACCTTTTATATTCACTTACCTTCTCCTCATTTCCCAACAGTCAAGCATCAAAACACCTAGCGAATGGGCCTCTGCCTGAAGTCATGTGCATTTTTTTTCCCGGTCAAATATACTTTCTCTTCACGTTTCCCAAGCAGCTGTGCTCACTTTACTTTCAAATTTTGCAAAGTGGCTTGGCCCCCTCTCATTTTCCATCTCTTCTTATTACTTGCATTTCCTGATTGTCTAAAAGTGCGGTCCCTTTCTCCCAGGACAGCAACGGATTGACTTCTTTGACAAATAAAAGCCAGAGAGACAGATGTGCAAAGGGACTGGCTCAGAGTTGAGATTTCAAGGGTCAATTGTATTTCCTTATTGAAAGGCAGACATTTTTGTGTTTCAATGTTAATGGATTTAGGCTATCTGACAATTTGTGCACTTTTATATTACATCTATGCTGGCACCTACCTCCTCTGGTTGTTATGAAGATGAAAGGTGATCCTGTGTGCAAAGTGCACTTTGCTGGTGGGAATTCTTTCATGATAGACATTTTCTCTTTGAGGAAATAGAGGAGGCTGTTAGATTCTGTGGGGGCATGAGGTTTTATTTTTACTCTGGGGGTTGTGGGTTTGTATATGTGTATGAATTTATCTCAGCTGAGATGGTGCACCTGTACCCTAAGCACCTTCCTTGACAGCCTGAAAAGGATAGGGGAAGGGGAGCAGGCTGGGATCTGCTTCCAAGAAGGCTCTCTCATAGGTGGGGCATGGCATGGTTTTTAATATTTATTTTAGTGAGGTATAACTTACATACTATAAAATCCACCAATTTAAAATATACATTTCAAAAATTACGAATGAATTTATCAAGTAAAACCATCACCACCACCTGGTTTTAGAACATTTTTAATTACCCCCTGAAAGTTCCTTTGTGCTTCTTTACAGCTCCTCCTTAGTTGCATTCCCACGCCTAAGCAACCACTGATCTGCTATATTTTGGTCTGTTTGAATTGACCTTGGCTTGACATTTTATATAAGTGGAATAATATAACATGTAGGTCTTTTGCATCTAGCTTTTTTCACTTAGCATAATGTTGTTGAAGTTCAACCATGCTGTAGCATGTGTCAGTAGTTTGTTCCTTTTCATTGCTTTCATATTTTATTGTACAGACATACCTCATTCAGTTTATTCACCAGTTGATGGCCATTTAGGCTGTGTGCTATTTTTCACCATTATGAATACTTGCTAGGTCATTTGGTAAAGTTTATGTTTTTGTTAAGAAACCATCAAAATGTTTTTCCTAAGTGGCTATACCATTTTATATTCTCACCAGCAGCACACGAGACTTGCGGTTTGTCCACATCCTCTCCCACCCTTGTTTGTCTTTAATAAGACACATTTTTAAATTTGTCATATTAAAAAACCCACATAAAATTTACCATCTTACCCATTCCTAAGTGTTCAGTAGTGTTAAGTGCATTCACATTGTGCAATCTCCAGAACGTTTTCATCTTGCAAAACTAAAACTATCTGCATTAAACAACTGCACATTCTCCCCTCCCCCTAGCCCCTAGAAATCACCGTTCTACTTTCAGTTTCTATGAATTTGACTACTCTAGATACCTCAAATAAGTGGAATCATAATATTAGTCTCTTTGTGACTGGCTGATTTCATTTAGCATAATGGCTTCAATATTCATCCATTTATGTGTCTGAATTTCCTTCCTTGTTAAGATTGAAGACATACAGTTTTGCTAAAGTGATTGTGGTGCTAGAAATGTGTTAGCCTCAGAAACTAATGAGGTGGTCCATTCTATCCTAGAATAGTGTACCAAAAAAAAAAAAAATTGAAGGCATGGGTTTTTAAAGGCTAAGGAAGGCTATGTTTATCATCCTTAGAGTTAAACGAATCCCCTTGCAGTCTTAGGTACAGGGGAGGGAAAGAAAAAAGTAAATAGGAGAAGAATTCAAAGAAGGAAGATTTTGAAAGGGGGAATGGCATACAGATAGTAATTGGGAATACACACTTTATTTTATTTGCCCTTTGGCGGTCAGGAGTAACCGCTTGCCTTTTCAGAAGATATATATAAAGATCCTCCTGGCAGATTGGGTTTTGGAGTCCATTCTTAAATAATTATATAGCTAGTTCTGCATTTACTGCCTATAATTAGCTCCTGTTAGGCTTTACAGAAAACCACATCCAGCCATGATTCAAGGCACTTGAGATAACTTTGTGTGTTAAAAGGCTGGATCATATAGACATGTTTAGCATCTTTTATAGCATTAACTTTTATAGCATTAATGCTTAATATTGTTTAAACTGGGGGGTAAAGTTATACACATCTCTCTTTCTAATTAAATTGCCATATAATGTCCTGGATCACTTAGAGAATCAACAGAGTGGGTTATTCATTTATTGCCTTTAAAGAATAGTCATTATTATAACATGGCAATATCTATTGGATTAGCCAAAAAGTACATTTAGTTTTTTTCATAAAATAAAAGACACATTTTTCATTTTCACCAACTTTATTGATTTGGGTATTTTGAGTATGCTGGCTATTTCCTGCTATTGGCTTCTAGTGGGTAGAGACCAGATGTGCTGCTAAATATCTTCTAATGCATAAGACAGCCCCGCAGCAAAGAATTGCTTGGCCCCAATGTCAGTTGTACCAAGAAACTTTGCAAACTAGTCTCAGGAGCTTCTTCATTCACTGCACAAATTTGTGGTGCTTTTTTTTTGTTTGTTTTTTTAGTGTTTTTTTTTTTTTTTTTTTTTGCATTTCAGTTGTATTTATTTTTACCTTTCTTGAAATAATAAAGCACAATACATCAAAAAGTTGCATATCTTCTCCCAATTTCAATATGAAAATGGCTACACAAAACTCATCAGTTTTGATAAGTGTTTTTTTTAAATGTACATTGATATGACAGCTGTCACAATACAATCTAACAAAATTGTTTCAAATGAAGTTAAAGACAACTAAGCAGTACTAGGGACATCTTATGGGGAAATAAACCCAAATGAACTTTTTGGCCAACTCAATATTTTACATCGTAAATAAAATAGAGCAAAAATTCTCAGAGAAACAAAGTGTAGGGATGAAGTTGAAAGGCTTCACCCAGAATATACTGTATATATCATAGCCTAATATGAAAATTTATATCAAAGGATGATGGGACAAAATTTCTGAAAATAATTATGGATATTCTCCAGCATCAGAGAAGTATGTTAAATGGGCGAGAGACAGAGAGAGAGAGAGAGAGAGAGAGAGAGAGAAATGGAGAGATTTGAGAAGAAAGAACTCTGCAAAAGAGTAGAACACATCTTAATTAGGCAATAAAATTCTCTTACATACAGCTTTCTGCTTTAAGACTACCTCTGCCTTAATCTTTTTCATATTAAAAGTTTGAATTAAGCTAATTAGGAACATTTTCCCATGGAAACATTTTTCATTTTAGGGAAGAAATTCAGAAGGTAGAGGTGGGGGCAGGGGATGGCTCTGATGTACTGTCATTGTTGCTTCTTTTAAAAATTATACAAATGTACCCTGGCTGGTGGCACAGTGGATAAGACACTGGCCTGTGAACCTGAAGGTTGCTGGTTTGATTTCCAGGTTGCAAGCTATAGCTCCAGCCAGGTTCGTAGTTGGAAGCAGGTCAAAGGCAACCATACACTGATGTCTCTCTTCACTTCTGCCTCTGTCCCTTCCCTTCTCTTTAAAAATTATACAAATGAATTTATGTAGCCTTGGCGGGGATAGTTCAGTTGGTTAGAGCATCATCCCCATAAGCCAAGGTTAGATCTCCCAGGGAGATTTTTTCCTGGGCTTCCTGGCAACAAGCTACCTACCTGCAACTAGTGCTTCTTCATAAAGGTATTTGCTAAACATGGCCTCACTTCTGACATGATATTTGAAAGCTATCAGCTTAAGAAAGCAACTTCCCAAAGCAGCTAGTGGGTGTCCATGCCTCAACTATTTTTCCCCTATTTACAAGGGCACTCTTATGTGTTCTCTATAAAAAGGAAAGACAATGTGACAGTTGGATCCTACTTTCTGGAGTACAAAAAAGGTACATGAAACTAGCCCAAATACACCTCTCTATAGGATAAGATCTTCCTCGTATATTTCAGGAGCTTCTTTACCCAAAAGTACTCTGAACTTCCCACAGCTGATTGGGCCATGGGTAGCCACCCTAGCCCAAGGGTTGTCTATCTATACTTTGTTCACTAGCTGACAATTTACAGCTTAGAGTAAAATGACAACTTGCATCAGTGAGATTCTTCCTTTTAGGGAGATGACATGGAGGTACCAAAAGGCATGGCCACTTAGCAGCAGAAGCACTTGCTGGATGAGTGTCATTAAGTGGAGTAAGAATGGTGCAAGCTCAAACCTGTGTAAAAGACGATAAGGGGCCGCTGGAAAAGGAGGTTAAGCAAATGTGCAGAGAGAAGTGAGACTGTGAAAAGGAAAGTAAGAAGGTAGCAAGGATCCAGACCTGTCATTGTCATCTTCCTCTTCTCCTTTTCTTTCTTCTTCTTTATTGTTGTTGTCGTTGTTGTTATTATTATTATTCCCTAGTTGGAGGGAATGGGAGACTTCCAAATTGTTTCAGATCCCATTGATGAGTTCTGTCATTCGCTATCCTATTTCTCTGTACATTTCCTTTCAAGTTACATGAGTAGATTTTTTTCCTGATCTTTGTAAGCCTTTACAATGGTAGCTATTGTTGTGAGTTTCCTGGAAAGCTTTCCCCCACCCTCATCTTGTAGTAACGAACCCCTATTCTTGGAAGAAAGGTGAACATGCCTAGTAGCCTTTTGGAAACATAAGGCTGAAATGAAGGTGAGAGTTTTGTCTGAGGAGCGATTTTAAAGTCATCATCACATAGATAAAAACAAATAAGGAAATAACTTTTACAGAACACTTTCAACATATGAGGTACTGTGGTTGGTACATTATATCTATTAATGCCAGTTGATTTTTACAATAATACATCTAGAGATTATTATCTCTACTGACAGATGATGGAACTGAGGTTTAGAGAGTTTAAGTGGTTTAGCGACGGTCACCCACTGGGTGGCGTTCAGAGCTGAAACTCCAGCTCGAGATCTAGGTCAATCGACAAAACCCGTGCTTCTCCGACTGCCCTGGGTGGCCTCCCAGTTCATAGCAGGGCACGAGGTCTATCTTTCAGGAAGACGCTGATGACGTGAGACCAAAGCTTGGAATTCTGAGGCACTCCAACTCTTGAGGAGAGGAGCTAGTGACAGAAAAGGGAGAGTCGGAGAAGCCCAAGACCCAACTACCATGGTCTCGTGGAAACCAGAGATGGTGTTATGAAAAGCATACAGGTGGCCCACAATCGAATAGTTCAAAATCATTACGGAGGATAAGCAATGAATTAGATTTGGTAATTAGAAAAGCTCAAGCCTGACATTGGTGAAAGCCGATGAGCAGAAGCCAAGTTTGAATGCTCACACGAATTCATGAGAATAGACGGATTTAGGCGGGTGAGCGGATTACACGGAGCAGGTACTGTCAGCAGAAAGGGAGGAGCCCCCGGTGAAGGTGAAGCCCAGAATTCGGACTTCACAGGAGAAGACATGCGAGATTAGCATTGGATAGGAGGTGCCTTTGGCAGTAGGAACTGAATAGGTGTGAGTCGGTGCATGCGTAGAGGGTGAGAAACCCACATCTATCTGAGAAGACAGTGAACTCCGTAAAAATAAATCAGCTATAGCAGATTAGAAATTCAGTAAGCGCTTTATGAACGAACTCATTACCCTCACTTTACAGATCGGGAACTCCGAGTTCAGGAACCGGATCCGGGCCCAAGTGCGGAGCCCTGCTGGAGCCCGTGGCGGGAGCCGCGGGCTGAGGTCAGCGCGAGTCCCGCGTCCCGCGGCTGACCGCGCCGAGAGCGCTGGGACTACACTTCCCAGTGTGCCCGGCGGGCGGGGCGCGGGCGGGGCGGGCGCAGGCTCCTTCCCAGAAGTAAAAGCGGAAACAAAAGAGTCTTGCCGGTGTCCCCGCCCGCACAGTGCACACTTGAGCTCGGGCGCTCAAGGAGCAGACACCGGCGTCAGGAGCGAGCCAGCGAGCCAGCGAGCCAGCGAGCCGGGGACCCAGCGCGCTGAGCCAGCGGACCAGCCAGCGAGCCGCCGCGCAGCCACCCCACGCCCCGGGCCCCGCAGCCGCCCCCCGCCGCCCGGTGTCCCCGCAGTCCTCCCGACCCATGGCGCTGAAGCGGATTCAGAAAGTGAGTGCTGGGCACAGGCCTAGGGCAGCGGAGCGGCGGGCGGGCTTCAGCCCCTGCCAGCCCTGGCCCGGGCGGTGTTCCGAAGCGGCGCACCCGGAGCGCACGGGGCGGGAGGGTGAGCAGGGGCGGGTACCTGTGCCGCAGACGCCGGCCGCCGGGCACGGGACAGGTGAGACCGAGCAGCGGCAGGTCCCGGGTGGCTGGAGGTGCTTGGAGGCAGGGAGCCCACGGTGGTTGCCTGGGACAGGAGCCCCGAGCGCCCGTCGGGAGACACATCCTCCGCTGCTCCGGACCTTCCCGAAATCGAAATCGGGGCTTCACCGTCACCGCTGGATCGTTGCCTTACACTGGGCTAGTTTTGGCCTCTGTCATGCCGTGTTTTCTCCTTGCTGTTCCTTAACCCCATTCTCTGTTCAGGTTTTGCTCTCTCGGGCTCCCGGGAAGGGTAAGGAAGGTGGGGTGGGGTGGGCCTGCAGCCTTTTTTCTCGGAGCTGTTGGGTTTGTTCTTTCTCCCCTTTGCAGTCGGCTCTTGCTTAGATACCCAAATGGGCTGGAAAAGCCGATTTGGGGCCGAGAAGCCAGGAGAAGCCTCCTGCTCCTTCTATTTTGGTGCCTCTCTTGCTGCCACTTTAGGTCACATAGCTGTAGTGAAAACATAGTTGCTGGTACACAACAAGATGACCTCCTGGCTGTGATTCATGGTGAGGCAGCCAAACAGGTTTTTTTTTCTCCCCCTTATGATAAACTTACATATAAAGTTTGAGACACAACAGAAACTGGCACAAATTAAATTGTTTGATGCTTTGACACATGGGTATAGAATGAGGAAGAGATGTATATATTCACTCAAGAAATATTTATTCCAACTCTTTAAGGAACTGTCTTACGTGATATTTATTGCTACAGTTTAACATGTGAACACATTACAAAATTGGGGTTGGGGGGGTATTTTCTTTCTGTTCAGTTTTATTTCTTGTTTAGTTATTGGTTTGTTCACTAACACAAATTTTAGGTTTCAACGTTACAGTTCATGTTCATGTGGAGAGAGAGCACTGAGAATTTGTTGTTTAAATTGGAAGTGCATCCAGCAAGCTAAGCCAAGAATGGACAGCACGTTTTGTGATTTCAAAAGAAATTGATGCCTACTGAAATTTTTTATCAATAGGGCAATGATGGAGATGTGTGCATTGTAATCTCACTGTAGTCACTGTTGGTGGCATCTTCTAGTATAAAGGACAGCAACTTTCAGACCTAGCCCTTTTTTTTTTTTTGGTTCAAATCTGTGGAACACTCTTATTTATTTATTTATTGCCATTTAAGGGTCCTTTATATTAGGTATAAAACATCCAATAATCAGCATTTATTAGTATGTTTTCTGGTTTGGAGATAATGCAATTATACTTTTTAAAAAAACAGGTAACCATTATTTTGAAGCTTCAGCCACAATCTTTGCCATGCCTAATATATTTACTAATGATGATGAATGATTATGTAATACTGGTTGACACTTAAACAACACACGTTTTCCAAGAATGTTGTCAAATTCTATTTCCTTTTTTCCTAGCTGTGAGAATCTTGCATGAGACTTTGCATATACAGTACCTTATAAATAATGTAGAATTGGTCCACTGTAAGTGGACCTTCAAAGAAAATAGACACTATTTGTAAATAGCATACTGGGCAGTTATCATTCACCATGCTGAGCCAATGTATTTGACTTGAATTTATAATAGGGCATATGCACAAACCAGATTTGTATAGCTAGAGTTGTTTTTAGTTTATGGTAGAGTTGACTGATTTAAAAAATCACTTAGAATTGATGTTACACCTGCAAAAGTTGGTATTTGGAAGAAGAAATTGAGATTATGTAACGTCATATCTCTACGCGTCAATCTTTGGCTTTCCTGTTGTCAGAAAACTTGAGTTGCCCAAATCACTTTTCCATTATTCACATGTTCAGACCTTTCCCTCAAACTTTAGGGGTATTATTTTGTTTGATGTCCTGCTTTTCCTCCTCCTTTAGCCACCTCCTTGGTTAGAAGTCAGTTCCAAGTTTGCCATATGCACAGTCATGAAGCTCTCCTTGGTACAACAGTATACCGATTCTTGCTTGAATCTTGCATGTTCCCACTGAAGAAGAGGAATATTAACATTGAGCCCTTCTTTTTAAGCATTTAAAGTAACACTGTCAGGCTTTGCCAGGTAGCTTAGTTGGTTGGAACATCGTCATAGTACACCAGGGTTGCAAGTTCAATCCCTTAGTCAGGGCACATGCGCGAATCACTCAATGAATACATGCAGGAGTGGAACTGCAAATAGACACTGGGCTCTCTCTCCCTTTCTCTCTCTCTTTCTTTTCTTCCCTCCCCCCCTTCCCCTGCTCTAAAATGACATAAAGTTAATTAATTAACACTGTCACATACCTTCCAAGTCATGGAGGTGTGATTTTTCTGTACGTAAAGTGGCAGCAGGCTTCAGAGCTGTGTATAACCTCAGCGATCTCTGCAATAGTGGAGTGGAGTGGAGGGCAAGGGCACAGTTTTGAGGGTAGTGCATCAGAATCCCTTGTGGGATATTTCCAGACTGTCCCCACGGCAGCAAATGGAGAGATGTTGAATTCCTCAGGTAGGTTGGGGTGGAAAGAAGGTTGAGAACCCACATTATTCAAAGTCCTGGAGTAGAGGAGTAGTGTGTCCAAGTTAATCTCTTAAGAAGTAATTTGACATATTTGAGAATGTTAAAAAGTTTATGACTTTATATGTTTCACTTCATGTGGGAATATTAAATATGCTTGAATTAAAATTTATAGACCGTATATATAAAGCATGTGGTTATAAATGCTTAAAAACATTTTTATACTAAGTATGTTAAATGATTTAATACTCTAACTTAGTGCCAGTTTTGCATGTCAGCTCATAAATTTACACAACCATGCCATAATTTTAGATTCAGTGGAAGATGTTATCACAGTCACCAAAATCACTAAAAGGAAAAGGTTTAAACAAAATCTGAGGAAAGATACCTAAAACATGTCTGAAAAATGAGGACAGTTTTTGGCTGGGCATTTGTTATTTTCTAGAATTAATTTCTATGTGTTTTTTTTTTTAATGTCAATACTATTTTCAAATCTTGATAAACTTCATTGGAAATCATTTTTAAAAATAATCTTCTATCATAATACTGAAAACTGGAAGGGAAAAAAAGGAAATCCTAGTATAGACTTGATGATCATCCTAGTATATAGTTGACCGTTGAACATGTGTTTGAACTGTGCAGGCCTCCTAATATGTGGGCTTTTTTTCCCTTTAATATATACCTGTACTGTTTTTGATCCACAGTTGGGAATTTGTGCATGTCCAGGGCTGGCTGACCATATGCCATTTTATAGACTGGATTTGAGCATCAGTGGATTTTGCTGGCAGATTCTAGGGTCAATCCCCATGGATAAGGGACAGTTTAAGTTTGGAGGAAGTAAAAATTGATATATGGATTTGGTTTTCAAATGCATGGGGTTTGGTACCCCTTAACACCTGCATTGTTCAAGGGTTGACTCTTTTAAAAAGATTTTATTTATTATTTTTAGAGAAAGGAGAAGGGAGGGAAGCAGAGAGGGAGGGAAGCATCAATGTATGGTTGCCTTTCACCTGTCTCCAGCTACGGACCGGGTTGACTCTATTTTTAATGTGTTGAAGAAGTTGAAGCAGTTAACATGACATGATGTGATAGGCTTATTGCCTTTTTGGTTTATCTCTTGAAAAGTGAAACAAATTTTGTTCTGTACATATAGCAACACAGATAACTGTTCATTAATGTCTGTTCTGTCCCCAAAAGTGGAATATTGATTTTTTAAATAATTAACTTAAAACTATATAAATGTAGATTATACTACAACTTCATCAATGTTTTGAGCTACTGAACTTTTTTGATTTGTATAATTTCACATTAAATTGTTTATATCAGTCTAGAAAACCTTAGGATACTTAAAAACAACGACAGACCCAGCTCTCTGTGGATGGAGCTTCAAATGAGAGAAGAAGATCTGGTTTCTATTCCTGGCTCTGTGATGTACTAGCTTGTTTACCTGTCCATACAATGATGCTGCTGATAAGCACAATTAGAGTGTATAATGATTACTTTGTACTAGACACTATTTTAAGTGCTTAGCATATGCTAATTGATTTAATCCTTAGTGGGCCCAAGAGGTAGAAGTGATTATTTATCCCCATTTTATAGATGATGAAACTGAGGCACAGGGATGTTGAGTAATGTCCTCAGAATTACATATCTAAGTAAGTGGCAGTGCTAGAATTTCAAACCAGGAAGTTGGCTTGAGATTCCCTGTTCTTAACCATTTTAGTACATAGCTTCTCTTCCAAATGGACTTATATTTTATATCTGTTGTACCTAAATTGAAGAACAGGTAGAGTCAAATGAGTTGATGGATGTAAGTGCTTTGCAGACTGTCCTAGTCAAAGCTAGAGTGGTACTATAATTAAGACCATGTCATATTTAATCATT
This sequence comes from Noctilio leporinus, assembly GCA_004026585.1. Classification (NCBI taxonomy): domain Eukaryota; kingdom Metazoa; phylum Chordata; class Mammalia; order Chiroptera; family Noctilionidae; genus Noctilio; species Noctilio leporinus. Next base: position 246,101 of record PVIW01001578.1, read on the forward strand.
TTCACTGTCACATCACCTAGTATGTTGATTATACATTATAAATCTCTGCTCTGAAGTTGTATACTGATTCTTTTAACATGGCGAATGAAAAATATAACTTTGTTCACTTTGTTCCATCACTTAAAATTTTTCTCCTCCATAAGATAGAGTTCTATCAAAAGTATCATTTCATTGTGCTGTTTTCACTTGAGAAAACTGATTTATGAATTGATGCAGCCATTTGGTTCCTGTGGTGACTTTGAATAGCAGTCAGCTGTTCAGATTGCACATACATGTTAGAAAGACCTTCAGATCACAAGATTAAATCAGTCTCTGGGTTCTTTCCATAAAGAAGGATATAACTTCAAAAAAATTTTAAAGGAGTGAAATAAAATAGTATTTATGCTTCTTGGTAGATAAGTGGTTTGCTTTGAGATAACAGGAAGAAAGTGTTCTTTTTCTCAAAAGTCACCATGTGAGTTTTTCCAAATCTTTGTAGTTAAACTGGTACCATGTGTGTTTTTTTTTCTTCATCACAAAAAAAAAGGTGTGAAAATATGAGGTAGCCTATTAATAGTTAAGAAGTTCTGAAGTTCCTTCTCAGTGGAAATATAGCATAGACCTAAATAAGGCTGTTTATGCTTATTTTAGGAAGCCAAACACATATTAGAAAAACAAACCTAGCAGGATGTGGGTTTGCCTCCAGAAAAGCAGAGTAGCATCCTTACTTGCTCTAGTCCCCTGAAAAACACAGAGAAAACATATTTAATGATTGCCACTAATCAAAATGATAAGCCTAATACTTTCCATCAAACTGAGTTAATGGTTGTCTACAATGTGTTAGTTTATCTGTCTTATCCTGCTCCCCCTTTTAAAGTGGATGAATTGATATTTTATTTACTTAGAAACAGGGATTGGAATATTGTCCTCTCTCTTAACTGTGTGATGCTAGAATAAAAGGTATGAGGGTATGTAATATATAACTCAGATTTGCAGGATTTGGGAATTGGAGGGGTCCTCAGGCCACCTCAGAACATCTGCCTGAGGGCAAAACAGGCTCTATTTCTGTCCTATCTTAATTTAGATGGCCTCTGGGAAGCTGAGGTTTTTCTGCATTTAATTTGGTTCTGGGATGAATCTATGAAGCTTCAGTTACACATACTAGGCAGTGGTAAGAGGCACTGCGATCCAGGAGTTGTCCTTAGTATTGGGGGCGGCTACCATCCTGTAGCCTATAGTCCGGTGCTGCCCATCAGATCACCAACCACCATGCTCTGTAGCTGTCTTGCCTCTTTCCAGATGTTTCCACCACTGCTGTCTATTCAGATTATTCTGTCTGGATGGCTCTTCTCCTTGTGTGACACCAGATTGCCTACTAAGCCTCCTAGTTTTCCCTCAGATTTAGGAAAGCCTTTCCAACAGAGGTGGCATGGCGGGGATTGGTTCTTTCATCTTAAACTTCTGTGATAGTAAGTATAATCACTGGTTTTTACTCCCAAGTGGCCACCTCCTTATGTGAACAGTGTAGGTTGGTCTAGAGGGAACCCAGCAGACCTGATGGCCAGGGCTTGCTTTATAGTAGAACTCTGGCCTGTGTTTTTGCTTCCCTCACATTGTAATATATTTTCATTTTCATTTAGTTAAAAATATTTTCTCTTTCCCTTTTGACTTCTTGTTCAGCCCTTGAGTTATTTAGAAGTATATTGTTTTCCTAATTTAGGGGCTTTACAGAAAACTTTCTGTTTTTGATTTCTAATTTAAGTCCATTGTTATCAGAGAAAATGTTATTTGACTCCTTTTAAATTTCTGAAACTTGTTTTATAGCCCAGAATATGGTCGTATTTATTTTTTTCTTAATAATGCCCTTCAGGTGCTCAACATAGCTTTTGAATGAACAATATTTAATAATTTCTAGACTTCATTTTGCTAGTTTCTGATTGTTGTCTGTAGAACCTAGATTATTCCTAAGGACTGAATGCCAAACTAAGGTTTGTACCTTCTCACTATCTTTTTGCACTTTTATGAGCTTCCAGAACAGGGTGACAAAATCACTTTAATGGATCACAAACAGCATTTTTAAAAGTGGAATAGAAAATAGTAGTGCTTTGGGTGTAGTAAGGGTGGTGTTGTTTCATGAAACTTTTGTCTTAGTTATGTATGCATGTCTGTGCGTGTATGTTTGTGTTTAGGGGGAACCACCCCCCCCCCAAAAAAAAAAAAAAAAAAACAGAATTATCTTCTGGAGGACAGGCCCCTTCTAGTGCAGGCTTCCCCTGCTAAGTGAGTGTTCTAGGAACCCATCTGTATCATGGTACCAGCTGGCCTTGTTGTGGGAAGCTGCATTTGGCTTCACTGAATTTTTTTTCAGGCTCGTTCAACATATTTGCCCATTTCATGATGGGTGATTTATGAGTGCACCTGCCCACATTGCACTTCGTGTTTAGCAGTTTTTGACCAAAAACAGTAAGACTTCTGTGCCCTGCCTTCCCTATTCACCTGATCTCTTTTTTGTTTTGTTTTGTTTTGGGGTTTTTTTGTTTGTTTGTTTTGTTCCCCTGGATGTAAAAAGTTTTCAAAGGGAAACATTTTGCTGATGTGGAAGAGGTGAAGCAAATGGCAAAAGCACTAACAGGCATCAAAATCAGAGTCCAAAAACTGCTTTGAGCAGTGGAAAAAGTCTCCATAACATCTCAGTAAGTGTACTGCATCAGATGGAGAGTACTCTGATGAAAACTGAAGTTTAAACATGTAAGAATTAATACACAATTTTTTATAAATAAATTCCGTTCTTGGGGGGGTCCCCCTTGTATGTGGTATGTGTACTAGGTTGTCTTGTATTTCTAATTTCTTAGTATGAGTTACTATTAGGAAGGTTCGAAAAATAAGCACTGTTCCATAGCATAAGGTTTTTAGATAGAATCAGTATTGTCAAAAACATACTCCATATATTTATACATGTATGTGTATATGCATAGAGAGAAAACGAACATATACATATACACACATACACATATATAGATCATACACGTAATGTAAAATGTTCTAGCTTTAGAAACATTTTTATTTGCTACAAACTGTCAACGCTAATTCCTTTTTACTACAAGTAACAGCAATTTAAAGCCTATGGACTAAATACTGTAGTATGCGCCCATGGCTTTTTTTTTTTTAATCCTTATGCAAGAATGTATTTTTTCTTAAATATAGGTTTTAGAGAGAGAGAGAAAAACATTGATTTGCGAGAGAAAAGGCGATTGGGCGCCTCCTGGATGTGCCCCAAACAGGGATCCAACTCACAGCCTTTTGGTGTAGGGACACTGCTCCAGTCAACCGAGCCACTATAATGTGCAGTTACAGTGTTCAAGAATAGTACTGGGTGTACCAGGAGAGGTTAATTTACTTATTAAGTGCCTAGTATATGCCAGTTGTATTGGCAGGTATGTTTGTGTTTCAAGTAGGTTTTAAGAAATATCCTGCTGGTATTTTTTCTCTCTTTCATTTTCTTCTTTTTTCCTTGAAGCACCCCCTTTCTTGGTTACTATGAAGTAAATAGTAACCTTTGATAATGTTTCATTCAAAACTTACGTTACATGTTCCATTGTGTCAAATTCTATTATGTATCTGAGAAGTTATATGTAATTGCCTGTCATGTTTGTCTTGCCTTTTAGGGGTCTTGGAACACACTCCTTAGAAACGTATGAAGTAGTTGTTCATTTCTAACCTTTGAAATGGTTCTAAAGCTCCTGGGAAAAGATGAAAAGAATTCCCTTTCATTCCTTCACTGGTCACACTTTTGTTTTTCTTGAGCATGGCTGAAAATGTGCAAATGGCTTAATTCAGTAGGGTGTATTGTTGGCTTTAATGTGGGCTGAGAATAATGTGCTCTAGTTAGTACAGCCTTGAGATGAGTATTGTTTTGGGGTGGGAACAGTGCTGGGGTGAAAGTCAGATGGTCCTGAGCCTTTGTCCTACCTTTAGCTTTGTGACCTTGGTCAAGAAACTCATTGTCTTTATTTATTTAATCTAGAAATGTAATGAGTTGAACTGGATAATCTGTATGGTTATAATTTTAGGCACACCTAAATGTAATTTGCTGTTTGTTTTTGTTTAGCAGAGAGCAAAAATGGTTACAAAAAATAAATAGTGAGCAGTGGCACTATGCTCTGCTGTTATATAAAACTTGAGTTAAAATTCTCTACTTTGAGATGTTAGAATTGAACTAAATGTCGATGTCTTAGTGCATAATACAATATTAATGAGTCTGTAAAGACATATTACTTCTCATATAAAGAACAATTATTTGTGATGTAAATAGGGTATATTTCTGTTTTTGTACTAGTAGCATAACATGCTTTTTTAATTCCATTTTTCATCGGTTTCACAGGTGTCTTTTGTACCTGAAAGATTGTTTTCTCCATATATTTAGACAACTGCCTTACAAGTTCATGCATTTATGGAGCACTCTCTGTATTTAAGGCATATATGGAATGAAATGAAGTAAAAAGACATATAGAAAAGTAAGGTATAATCAGCATTATCTAAGAAATTTAAAACAAATAAGGGTCAGAAGTGTGTCATGATTCCATTCCCCAGCTGGGCACATAACCAGGTTGTAAACCAGGTCTCCAGCCAGGTCTGTGGCTGGAGGCAGGTGAAAGGCAACCATACATTGATGTCTCTCTCCCTTCCCCTCTCTAAAAACAATAAATAAAAATCTTAAAAAAAAAAAAGAAGAAGAAGTATTTCATGACAACAATGTAGCTTTAGGAAAGTGCCATAAGGAAAATACGACATATTTGAGCAGGAAGGAAGTCAGAGGTTGGGAAGACCAAATTTATTTGGGGAAAATAAGGGAAAATTCGATGGAGAAGATGGAATTGAATGTGGGGTTGCAAGAAAGGGTAGCAATTTTTTTTCTTCTTTTTTAAAAAGATTACATCCATTTCTTTTCAGAGAGAGGGCAAGTAAGCTAGGGAGAGAAACATCAACGTGGGAGAGAAATTGATCGGTTGCTTCATATAAGTGCCCCAACTAGGGATGGAACTTGCAACCCAGGCATGTGCCCCTACAGGGAGTCCAAGAGATGACCCTTCACCATGTGGGATCATGTCCAACCGAGCCATACCAGTCAGGGCTGAAAGAGAATCTGTTTTAAAGACAGGACAGCCAGGTTCGCAGAGGGTTACAGGAATGAAAGCACTAGAGAATATATGGTTTAGATGGGAAGGAATAGATAATCCTGCTTTTGGGAAGCATTCAGGGAATAGTAAACCATACAAGGTCATACCATGGAAGGCCTTGAAGACCCCTGGTGAGAAATGTGAACTTAGTGCAGGAGTTTGGGGAAGCTGGCAAAGGGTTTTGAATAAGGAAAGTAACATTCTTAATCACAGTGTAGGTGTACATTCTTGCTCTTATACAACATAAGATTGTTTACCATTGGTAATTATAAATTTGAAAATTATGAAAAGGGAAGTATACAAGAGTATTCTGAGAATATAGCAGGGACCTTTGAAAAAGGGGTCAAGGAAAACCTACTTAATGAAGTGATGTTTAAGATGAGACATAAGGGTAAAACTAAAATAGGTAGCCCTGGCTGGTGGCACAGTGGATAGGTGCTGGCTTGTGAACCCAAAGGTCACTAGTTTGATTCCTAGTCAGGGCACATAACCAGGTTGCAAGCCAGGGGTCCAGCCAGATTCGTAGCTGGAGGCAGGTGAAAGGCAACCAGACATGGATGTTTCTCTTCCTCTCTGCCTCTCTCCCTTCCCCTCTCTCTAAAAATAATAAGTAAAATCTTTAAAAAAAAAAACTGCCCTGGCTGGTAGCACAGTGGATAAGGCGCCGGCCTGCAAACCCAAAGGTCGCAGGTTCGATTCCCCAGCCAGGGCACATAACCAGGTTGCAAACCAGGTCTCCAGTCAGGTCTGTGGCTGGAGGCAGATGAAAGGCAACCATACATTGATGTCTCTCTTCCTCTCTGCCTCTCTCCCTTCCCCTCTTTCTGAAGGTGATGAAATAAAATCTTAAAAAAAAAAAAAATAATAATAATGATGTAGGAAAAGTGAATGAATGTGTGTGTGCTGTGGATGATTTGTAATCTTTCATCTAAAAGGAAACAATGTTTCAAACTAGGGACAAGGGTAGCATTTTGGGGAATTAAAATGTCATTATGACTGGTGCAGAGAACCTTGGAGGAAAGAGACACAGGCTAGAGAGGAGTCAGATCCTGGAAGGTCTGTGAAGCCATTTTAATTAAGGATATATAAATCTTATATTAAGGCTAAGGACAAAAATTAGAAGAGTTTGACATGGCACTTCAAGATTTAGATTTTTGACTGCAGTGTTGGTAGAGAAATAGGAGGACAAAGTGCCAATGAAGATGTGACTATATTCATTCAAGTGAGATTTAAGGAGTGTGTTAGCGAGGATGGTGGCTAAGGACATGTGGAAAGAGGGGTATGCAAGAAAAATAGTGACGTGTTTGCCACCTAACATTTTTGAGTTGGTTGAATCCACCCAGCCCTTGACTTCAGGTCAAGTCTCTGGACTCCGTGGTCTAAGCAGTCTCTTCCTCCTATGATTACGTGGTCTGTCCCAGACGCCTGACTGGTGTCTCCCTGGTTTGAACCTTTGTCGTTTTCTGCTAAAATGTGCCTCTTCTGGCCTTTCTCAGACTCTCTGACCTCTGGACCTCAGTTTTTCTGAGATGGGCTTACGTCAGAGACCCTTTCAGTGTGAGGGAGGTGGATCGACGGAGAATCTGAACAGCTTGGTACAGAGTGCTCTGACGGCGTGGGAGGGATGGGAGGCACCTGGAGGGAAGAACGTATCAGGTGGTAATGCCAAGGTTTAGAGTTTGGGTTACTGAAATGAGTGCATTTTTACTATGATAAAATAGACTTAAATGCCATTTTTATTGAAACATCCTGGATTAGTGTAAACTATATTTTTATTTATGTGATTACTATGATTGAAATATTACATATAAAGGGAGGTGCTTGAGAGTCTTCTCTTTAAAAGGAAGCCACATTTTAAACTATAGGCAAACTGGTATTTGGGGAAATGGGAAGTCATGGCAGCTGTAGAGACCACTAAGGGGAAAGTGTTTGCAGATGTGAGGCATTGGGAAGGTCATGTCCCTAATCCTGACCTCAAACATTTATTCTTTTTATACTTCAGATTCAGTAGATATTACTTTGACACTATTAAGTCGATAGTGTCGTTGCTTTCTTCATGCTCTTTTGTGTGGAATTTAGCTGTATTATTATCATCATCATTATTTTAATAAATATTCTTTGCCACAAATACCTGATCCAAAGGGGCAGTGAAGTAGCCAGAACTAGTTTGTTGACATGAATTTGGTTCCTTTAACTTAATTAATTGGATATCAGCATTTTGAAGTCCTCCTGGAAGAATCTACATGATTTAAAATAAAGATGTTCTTTGACTTAAGAGCTGAAAGAGGGTCTCTATTTGGAGACATTTCAGACCATTGTTTGACAGGGTTCTATTGAAACAGCTCTAGTAACTGGAATAGGAGATCAGAGTCTGAACTGTGAGCCCATGAAATGTTTATTTACAGACAAACCAAATATAGCTCACATATGCCTTTAGAGACAATATCAAAAATGCAGTCCAGTAGGAATCACTGTCTTGTTTTAGGCATTTCAAGATAAAGATGGTTGTGTCACATTAATTAATTGCCTGTTGAGCTAGCATTTTTAAAATAATGCTTTCATATGCTTTGGATTTAGATTTTGGACGGTAGGTCATTTTCTCTGCATGCACCATTTAGTGTTCTTTACACATACCCAGTAGAATATATATTCTATCTGTTGCAGAGATTTAGACCTTCTGAATGTTGAAGCTAGAGAAGAATAAAGCATTTTCAGTCTGGTCAGCATAATTTTGTAGGGAATATTTACTGGATAGTGTCATACTAAGTCTGGTGGTAAATGAGGCAGCTTTGACTTGTTAGCTTTCATTCTCCACTGTTCAGATTTGGGCTGTTCCCCTTCTGGGAGCTGAGAGATTAATGCGGGCCTCTCTTCTCTTACATTCCCTTCTTTGTTTCCTTTTATTTGTTTACTTTCTTTGAATTAGACTGCCTCATCTACTTTTAGATTTTAAGGCCCCTAGAGGCAGGGACTGTGTCTAGGTTGGTTTTATGGAGAACACTCAGCATATTGTGGGGGTGTTATAAACATGCCATCTGTGCCAATTTAAAATTCAGTTCAGACCTTTCAGTACTTTCCTTTGTGTTTAGTTGGTTATACAAATCTGAGCTAGAATAGTCCATTAAGTACACATTTCTGTGGACTGACAGTGTTTTTACAATCTCAGTTCTAATATAGGGACAATACCTTATAATCAACTTTTGCCTACTATATCATATATATTCTAAATTTTGATAGTCTAATTTTTTTAAGTTGAGTATTTGATTACATTGGAATAGAAAATTGCATATTGACTAATTACTTTTGTCTGGGGTATACATTCTCCACTTTGGTGATAATTATTGCTTGATCTATGTTTAGGTGGAAGGTTGGTTTGTTTTAAGTTTACTCTTTCCCAAAGGAGAAGGGAATTAGATCAACTGTGTATGTCAGTCTTAGATTTTTTTTAAAAAATATTTTATTTATTATTTTTAGAAAGAGGGGAAGAGAGAGAGGCAGAGAGAGAGACAGACATCAATGTATGGTTGCTTTTCACCTGCCTCCAGCCACAGAGCTGACTGGAGACCTGGTTTGCAACCTTGTTATGTGCCCTGGCTGGGGAATCGAACCTGCGACCTTTGGGTTTGCAGGCCGGCACCTTATCCACTGTGCTACCAGCCAGGGTGTAGTCTTAGATTTAAAAAGTCACTAGCGCCCTGGCTGGTGGCACAGTGGATAAGGTGCTGGCCTGCGAACCCCAAGGTCGCTGGTTTGATTCCCCAGTTAGAGCACATAACAAGGTTGCAAGCCAGGTCTGTAGCTGAAGGCAGGTGAAAAAGACAACCATACATTATTGAAGTCTCTTTCTCTCTCTCTAAAAAATAATAAAATAAAATCTTTAAAAAACAAAAAGTTAAAAAAATAAATAAAAAGTCACTAGCAATTAAACAAAGATAAACACATACATAAAATATGTGTATAGACACAATGTGTTTACTCTAAAAGTTCTTTCCATATATGGATTTATAACTAGTGTCATTGTTTAATAGCCATCTTTTACATTATACAATTTCTATATATTTTTCTTAGGTACGTACGTATCTTGCAGTAGACTTCTGGGTCATTCAGTGTTCCTATGTTCACTTTTCTTGTTGTCTGTCAAATTTCCCCTCCTCTACCAGCCATGTGTGAGAGTTCCAGTTGCTTCACATCTTTGCCAACATTTGTACTTACTTCTGTCATTTTCTTTTTTTAAGATTTGCATTGAATTCATAGGAGGACATTGGTTAATAAAATTGTGTAGGTTTCAAGTACGCAATTCTATAGTACATCATCTGTATAAATGTGTTGTGTGTTCACCATCCAGAGTCAAATCCGCTTCTGTTACAATTTATCCCCCTTTACCCTCTTCTACCTCCCCCTATGCCCCTTTCCCTTAGGTAATTCCCATTCTATCATCTGGTCTAAGAGTTTTATTTTTTTGCTTGTTTGATTTTACTTAATCCCATCAGTGTTTCTACCCAGGCCCCCAAGTCCCCCCAACTTCTGACAGCTGTCCGTCTGTTTTCTTATCTGTGAGTCTGCTTCTATTTTATTTTGTTTATTAGATTCCAGATATAAGTGAAATTATATAGTATGTCTTTCTCTGACTGGCTTATTTCACTCAGGATAATGCTCTCCAGTTCCGTCCATGCTGTTGCAAAAGGTAAGGTTTTTGTTAAGTCCAAGTAATATTCCATTATGTAAATATATCATGGCTTTTTTACCCACTCACTTACTAATGGACACTTGGGCTGCTTCCAAATCTTAACTGTGGTAAATAACGCTGCAATGAACATAGAGGTGTTTATATTCTTCCAAATTAGTGTTTTGGGTTTCTTCTGATATATTCCCAGCAGTGGAATCACTGGGTCATAGCAGTTCCATTTATAATTTTTTGAGGAAACTCTATACTGTTTTCTACAGTGGCTGCACCAGTCTGCATTCCCACCAATAGTTCACAAGGGTTCCCTTTTCTCCACATTTTCACCACACTTGTTTGTTGACTTAGTGATAATGGCCATTCTGACAAGTGTGAGGTGATATCTCATTGTGGTTCTAATTTGCATCTCTAATGGCTAATGATGTTGAGCATCATTCCATGTGTCTCTTGGCCATCTGTATGTCCTCTTTGGAGAAGTGTCTATTCAGAATCTTTGCCCATTTTTTAATTGGTTTGCTTGTCTTCTTTGTATTGAGTTTTATAAGTTCTTTATAAACTTTGGATATTAACCCCTTATCAGATGTACCATTGATAAATAATATGTTCTCCCATTCAGTGAGCTGTCTTTTCATTTTGTTGATGGCTCTCTTTGCTTTGCAAAATCCTCAGTCCTTTTAATTTTAATGATTCTGTTGGATATGTGGTGGCATAACATTTGGTTTTAATTTGCATTTCTTTGATGGCTAATGAATCTGAGCCATTCTGATTTGTACAGGGTGGGACAAAAGTAGTGTTACTGTTATGAATTTGAGAAACAGAATTTATTCTTTATTATTATTCATTAATTATATATATTTGTAAATGATGTTCCATAAAACAATTGTAAAACTTACTTTTGTCCTGCCCTGTATCGTGACTATTTGGATAACCTCTTTTGTAAAGTGCCTATTCAAGTATGCCTTTGAAAATTTTACCTTTAGGATTTTTTTTTTCACACATTCAGTATGTGAGTCTTTATCAGATATATCTTATTTGGTAGCTTGCCTTTTCACACATGTGATGTCTTTTGATGAACAGATGTTTTGAATTGTAATCAAATCCGTATTCTCTATTTTTTTCCTCTCATGATTAATGTTTTGTGTGTGTGTGTCCTGTTTAAGAAACCTCTGCCTCTCCTAAGGTCATGAAGATATTTTCTTTTAAAGGTGTCATTATTTTACCTTGTACATACACATACATTTATACAGTATATAGTGTGTGTGTATATATATATATATATTTTTTTTTTTTTTGGAGGGGGGAGGAAAGGAGAAATAGAGGGAAAGAAACATCAGTGTGAGAGAAACATCGATCTGTAGCCTCTCATATGGCATCCCAACTGAGGACTGAACCCACAACCCAGGCATGGGGAATCAAACCATGACCTTTTGCCTTGCGGGTAGATGCTCAACTAACTGAACCACATCAGTTGGGGCTTTACCTTTTATATTTAAGCCTATGATCTATTTAGAATTGACTTTTGTGTATGATTTGAGGTGGGAAGGTCAAGCTTCATTCATTTTTCTGTATGGATACCCAATTGACCTAGCAGTATGTGTTGAAAAATTTTTTCTGTCTGCTTTCACTAGAATGTCCCTGTCTTTACTTTCAATTTTTGAATTCCAAGTTTGCTATTATTTTCTTTCCATTCTCAACACATTGATGGGATAAAGTTAAAATAAGTGCTTATGCCCTACTCAGATGTTAAACCCTATCAGTTTTGCTTCTACATTAAAAGTGCTATCTGTTTATTCACAACAGTGATAACATCCTAGGTTGGGTTCAGAGGATATATTGTCCATTTCTTTTTTGTGCAATTTTCTGTAACGAAGCTCTGCGGAGCCCCGGAGGGCGCCCCTCACACTGAGGTTTGTGTAAATGGCCCCCGTTGGAGTTGGCACACACCGCCTGTGCGACAACTTGCAGCAGCCCTGAATGCTGTTGGTGATAACTCACTTGACTGTGCTCCAGCCATCTACCCCTTAACCAATAAGGGCTTTTATTTATGGGCAGTGTTACAGCGTCACACAGTTGAATGGGGTAGAGTAGGAAATAAATATAAGGCAACTCATGTGACTTTTCAGAATTTACCAGATCTTACAGCTTTTCTTTTTAACATTTCATATTTGTGTTTATGTTTTATTTAGAAAGTAGTTTGTGTCAGTGAAGGTATTTTATTACCATTTTCTTACTGTATCATGTTTCTATCCTAGGAGAAAGTTTCTTACCCGGATTCGCTAGAGTGTTATAAACTTTAATGAACACATTCAGAAGATAACCCCTGAGGCTTATTTAGAGCTTACCCTTACATATATTTTCTTGGAGATAAAATTACTTTTAAGCTTCTAAAAATCCAGAGGGCCTCTTCCCTGTACCTTTTAAATCACCTCTTATGAAGTTTTTTTCCTTAGAAATCAGTTCTTAAATTTCATGCTCTAGTTTAATCATCAACAAATGTGCCTGAACAGTGACTTGTGAGGATTTTTATTAGCATCGTAATCTGATACATTAAGTTAAACTTTTAAAATCTATGGGGGTGTAGAGTTGGGAGGAGAGGATACAATCAGAATCCTGACCCGTGTTAGAAAGGATCTGGAAGTGCTGAGTAAACTTCTGCTATAATTAGTCCAGCTGGTTAAATTGAGCATGGGACAACAAAGCTGAGCCACAAACTCGGCCTGTCACCAAGGAGAGCCAGTGGTTGGAAGATGACTGACTTCAAGACTGGGGCAGCTCAACACACTCCCCTAACTCCTAGGAAAAGCAACCCAATGCTGTGTCCTGAAAATAGGTCAACAGTATCCTAAATCAACAATAAAGATGGAATATTTAGAACTTTGAGGTCTTCCACACTGGAAAAAGCAAAACCAAATTTCTAACAGAAATTTTGTGTGGCTTTGGACATTTTGCTGGAATCTCTTACATTCTGTAAATCAAAAATAGTTGTGGTAGCATGTATTTTTAATCCCTTAATGTTTAATATTCTTTTGAGATTCATTTTTAGGTGTTGTTAGCTGTTATTTAAAAGGCCACCGGGCTCTGGCTGGTTGGCACAGTGGGTAAGGTGCCAGCCTGCAAACCCAAAGGTCGCTGGTTTGATTCCCCAGCCAGGGCACATAACCAGGTTGCAGGACAGGTCTCCAGCCAGGTCCATGGCTGGAGGCAGGTGAAAGGGAACCGTACATTGATGTCTCTGCGTCTCTGCCTCTCTCCCTCCCCCTCTCTCTAAAAATAATAAAATATTTAAAAAATAAAATAAAAGGCCATCAGTGTTTTTAAGTGACCAGCAGTATTCTCTCTTAATGCCTGTCACGATACTCTTTTTATTATATGCAATCTACATATCTACATTGGGAGTAATTGATTCTCATTCATGGGTAAATCTAATCATTTGCATTTCTAACAGATAGAATTATGAGATAGCTATATTATTAAATTTTATTGCTTAACTCTATATCCAACACCTTATAAAAAAGGCATTGTGCTGAGTGTTGTGGAGAAATCCATGAATAAAATGCATATAAATAGCGCTGTTATGAACATAGGGGTACATAGGTTCTTCTGAATTGGTGTTTCAGGGTTCTTCAGGTATAGTCCTAGTAGTGGAATTGCTGGATCAAAAGGCAGTTCCATTTCTAGTTTTTAAAGGAAACTCCATACTGTTTTCCATAGTGGCTGCACCAGCCTACATTCCCACCAACAGTGTATGACGGTTCCCTTTGCCCCACATCCTCACCAACACTTGTTGTTTGTTGATTTGTTGATGATTGCCATTCTGACAGGTGTGAGGTGGTATCTTATTATGGTTTTAATTTGCATCCCTCTGATGGCTAGTGATGTTGAGCATTCTTTCATAACCTGTGTACCCCTATGTTCATAGCAGTGCTATTTATAATAGCCAAGTGCTAGAAGCAGCCTAAGTGCCCATCAGTGGATGAATGGGTCAAAAAAAAAAAATTGGTACATTTACACAATGGAATACTACACAGCAGAAAAGGAAAAAGGGACTCCTAACCTTTGCAACAACATGTATGGAACTAGAAAGTATTATGCTTAGTGAAATAAGCCAGTCAGTGAAAGACAAATACCATATGATCTCACCCATTATAGGACAATAATGAACGAAACAAACTAACAAGCAAAACAGAACCAGATAAATGAATACAATAAACAGACCTTCAGTGGGCAGAGGGGAGGGGGAGAGGGGAGGAGGCAAAGGAGGGAAGCAGTTTAGTCAGGGAACTAGCATGGAAGAACCATGGACATGGACAAGTGGGATTGACTTTGTGGGGGGAGTGGGTGGGTGGGGAAGGGGACAGAGGGGAGGAAAAAGGGGATGGATGTAATACAATAAAAATAAATTAAATTTTTAAAAATGCATATAAGTCCTAGTTTTGTAAAAAATATTCTGGTAGAAAAGGAAGACAAGGAGAGAATTAGTATTCATTAAGCATCTATTATAGTACATTCCAGGTTTTAAATTAGGTACTTGTGTGTTTTTACTTAATTTGCAGTGTATTTCTTCATTGTTACCACTGATATCCCCAAATGAGGCCCTTGAGACTCAAAGAGGTTAAGTTGCTCAAGGTCACACAGCTGGTAAGGGTCAGTAGCAAAGTCAGATTTGATCTACGTCTGACTCTAAACTCCTGTTTTTCAAATGGACAGTGAGAAGACCACCACCATTAAAGAGGATGGGTAGTATTTGGGCAAAGAAAGATAGAAGCAAGGTTATTTTAGGAGAAAGAAAACTATTAAGGCCAGAAAACTTAGCCACGTACAGAGAACATCCAAGTAGTCTAGACTTCACAAACATTTTGGTTTGTGAATAAAAATATTGCAGGCTTGAGGCCCTGGCTGGTAGCACAGTAGATAAGGCACCAGCCTGTGAACCAAAAGGTCGCTGGTTTGATTCCCCAACCAGGGCACGTAACCAGGTTGCAAGCCAGGTCTCCAGCCAGACCCATAGCTCCCTTCCTCTCTCTCTGGAAATAATAAATAAAATCTTTTTTTTTTTTTTTAAAGTATTGAGGGCTCCAGAGAGCTTTTATTTGTATGGTATGGGTTGTATCATTAATTTTTACCATATGAAAACTAAAAACAAATTTAAATATATTTAGAATTTGAAAATAATGATAAACTCATTATATATTAACCTAAGCAACATTTTTATTAAAAACAACTGTACAAGGTATGTCCCAAAAGTATCAAGCCAATGTCAATATCATTAAAACAGATTACGGGCCAATACCCGCCCCTCCTCACCAAAAGTAGAGTTGCATTGTTTTATGCATGTTGAGATATCATTATAATCAGGCTTATAGATGATAGTTGAATTCTGTTATGTGCCTAATGTTATTATATCACATTATTAAACTGGAAAATGCCACTGTATACTCATGATATATTAAGAGGGAAAAAGGTTGGTAACATCTAAGCTGTATTATGAAATTAATTTTGACCTCACAAACCTCCTGAAAGCGTTTTAGAAAACCCACGGAGGTTCTTTGGAGAATTACAGGGCACATTTGTGAAGGGGGACCCAGTGGAAAGTGTAAGGTTGGGACAAGATACTGAAAAGACCTTCATTGGTTGAGTTTGGTCTTCAGTAAGCACTGAGAACCACTGAAAAAAAATTTTATAAGATTTTATTTATTATTTTTAGAGAGAGGGGAAGCGAGAGAGGCAGAGAGGGAGAGATCAATATATGGTTGCCTTTCACCTGCCTCCTGCTACGGACCTGGCTGGAGACCTGGCTTGCAACCTGGTTATTTGCCCTGACTGGGAATCGAACCAGCGACCTTTGGGTTAGCTGGCTGGCACCTTATCTACTGTGCCACCAGCCAGGGTTGAAATTTTTTAAGCAGAATGGAATAAAGAGTTGTGCTTTTAAAAGGTTATTATGCAAATAATGTATAGAGTATTGGGAAGCAGTTATAGTTGAAATGATTTCTGAAGTAACTATGGTAAGCAATGTAATTGGTATTGCAGTAGAGTATATTGCAGTACTCTTCATCTGACTATATGCATATATATGAAGGACCAGAGAAAGTCAAATCAATGCCGAGGTTTTGAACCTGGTGACTGGGAGAATAATAGTCCATTAATAGGTATAGGGAACACAGGAAAAGAAGCAAGTTGGGGAAAGAAAATTGTGAATTGTTTTTGAGCATATATAAAACATTTTATATTTTTATTTTGAAATAGTTTTAGCTTTACATGAAAGTTGCAAAAATAATAAAAATTTATATATATTCTTCCTGTCAGGAAGAGAAGCCTTATACCAGCTGTGGAAACAACAGCAACAGAACCAAAAATGAAAGTACTGGGGTAGACTGGAAAACTTGCAAGGAGAACTGAGTTGCACTGGGCTTTGTCACTTAACTCATATCCCTTCCTCAGTACAGCCTTTCCCTACCATGTCCTCCTCTCCTTTATCTGTTAGAACACTGAACTTATTGCTGTAATTGCCCTGATGAAGTGAGTCTAAGGTGGACATCTTCTATTTTTATCAGGGATTGTTGTTCTTTTCTACTTTATTTTAATTTTTAATAGTTTATTTTTATTGTCTTTTTTTCCCATTACCATTTATCCCTTTATATCCTCTGCCACCTCCACCTACCTCCCCAGCCCCCCCAGGTCACCACTCTGTCATCTGTGCTCATGAGTTCTTTTTCCTTTCTACTCAATCCCATAAGCACCTCCCTCCCAATAGCTCATCCTGTTCTCTATCTGTGAGTCTTTCTCTGTTTTTATAGTTCAGTTTGTTCATTAGATTCCACATATGAGTGAAATCATATGGTACTTGTCTTTCTCAGACTGGCTTATTTTACTAAGCATACTGTGGATACATCTTATAATTGATGGTGTCTTAAAATGAATTGGCGGCATTCCTCCTCAATTATTGGTACACAAAATAAGGATGTGACTTATTTTGGATGGCATCTTAGATTTGATGAAATGCAGTATTTGTTTACATGTGTTCCCATGAAAATGTTTACATTGCTCTTACAGTTTTAAATACCAGGTATGTAGAACGATTTTCCAGTTTCTAGTTCAGTCATCTTTTAAGCTCCATCCCTATATGTTGAACTAAAATTTTCCTTGCTACAGGGATCTTATGTTCTGTATGTCTACTTTCCCAGCCAACTTGTCTTCTAGTGTTCTCTCATCTCAGTAAATGGTGTAGACATTTGTACATTCGGGAAGCTGAAAAGCCAGAAGTTTGACTACTAGGGTTTGAATTCCAGTTCTACACCTAACATATTACTACCATGAGTACATAGTAAAGTGTGTGATCTACGTTCTTCATCTGTAACATGGGAGCATAATCACATCTACCTCTGAGGATTGTTAGGGCAATAAAACATCGAGTAAATGTTAGCTGCCACTAACCTACGTGTATCTATCAGACCTGTCTCCTTACTGTGCACATGCAATTAATTCATCACATCCTGTGATAGGGAGACTTTTCATAATAACTCAGATCTGTCTACTTTTATCTTACTGTCATTTCTCCTGGCCAAGCCACACATACCCCCACCCTTTTTGGGGCCTGTAGTAATTGGTAACTGCTCTTCTTTCCCATCTCTAATGCTTTCACTACTTAGGCCAGTACAGCCATCTTTTAAATCAGATCATGCCACTTCTTAAAACCCCTGCCAATGCACTGGTATAAAATCTCAAATTCTTTTTTTTTTTTTTTTTAATTTTATTGTTGTTGTATTACATTCATCCCCTTTTTGTTCCCCTCTGTCCCTCCACCCACCCACCCATTCCCCCCAAAGTCAATCCCATCTGTTGTCCATGTCCATGGTTCCAAAATCTCAAATTCTTAACATGGGTATGTTCTCTGTTTTCTGCCTGGCCTCTGCCTACTTTTTCAACCACATTTTATGCCACTCTACCTTACAGTGTCACTCAGTTCTCCCAAGACTTAACTTGTACACCATTAGATTTTAGTTTAAATTCCTCTTCCTCAGAGACATTCCCATATTTTCCAAACAAAATTAAATTCTCCAGTCCTAATATATGGATCTTTATGTTGAATTTATACCTTTTTTGCTTGGAGGTGATCAATTTCTTCCCAACTGAAGGTAAGGTAATGAAGAATTGGGTTGGCCAAAAAGTTTGTTTAGTTTTTTCCACTAAGATGTCTCTGGTAGTGCTTAGTTGTCTTTAATGTCATTTGAAACAATTTTGTTAGATCGTATTGTGACAGCTGTCATATCAGTGTGCGTAAAAACAACACAAAAATTGGTGAGTTTTTGTGCAGGCTTTTTAAATATAGAAGATGAGAGAAGATAACACAACATTTCTACATAACATGCTTTATTATTTCAAAAAAAGTAAAAATAACTGAAATAAAAAGATTTGTGCAGTGTATGAAGAAGGTGCTGTGACTGATGGAATGTGTCGAAATGTGATTTGTGAAGTTTCTCGGTACTATTGACGTTTGGCCAAATGATTCCTTGATATGGGGCTGTTTTATGCATTGGAAGATGTTTAGCAGCACCCCTGGCCTCTACCCAACTAGAAGCCAATAGCAGGAGTTAGCCAACATATTCAGAATATCCAAACCATTATTTTATTGCTGAAAATAACAAATGTATCTTTTATTTTATGGAAAGAAACCATATTGACTTTTTGGCTAACCCAATAATTCTCTAAGGTCCTAGAGCTAGTTATGGTAAAACTAGAATACCAACCCAGGTCAGGCCGATTCTAAAACTGTGTCATTTCCATGATCCTTCCTTTGCTTCCTTGAGAGCTGAAATGGGTGTATAAATCAGTGTGCTAGGCTTCAAAATATGGCCTGTTCTTTCTTTTCGTTTAACCTTTGGGTGGTTGTTCCTTAAAGAGCCATCCCTCTGTGAGCCATCATTCTACCAAATTAGATTATAACCCTGTTGAAGTAACACTTGTTCCTTATATATTATATACCTAGTACTTATATAAATTACCTTGCTTACTTACAATAGATACTTATTAAATATTTTTATCTTAGGTTAAAGAAAAACAGTATTTTAACCCATTTAATTTTTCCAAGGTTTGGAACTATCGTAGAAGGAATTTAATACTTTATTCCCTACTCTTCTTTTAATTAGTGACAGAGCACATTTTGTTTTCTTTCTGTTTCTAGTATTGCAGCATTTTCTTATCCTGTCCATTAAAAGCTAATACTTGAGAACATTTACGATATTGATGGAACTTAATTTAAGAGAAGTTCAACTTAAAATATTTCAATAGTGAGTATTAATAAGAGATAGTTATGGTCAAAATATTACATCAAAAGTTACAAGGAATGTTTGATGTTAGTCTGCATATAATTTTTTTTTTTTTTTGATGTAAAATTCTTTGGCTGTAAAGAATAATATTTGGTTTACTTCGCAAATAAGAATATCTCAATGCTGGGGTTGCTGCCTTTGGTATTTTTTCTGCTGTTGATAATTGGCAAGTTACCTGTGATTGTTTGAACGGACTTGAGTGGGGAGGTACTCATCATGTTACTCCAAATAAGACTACATACTTGATTACTACAGTCATGAGGGGTAGACAGGCAGTGCCCAGTACTTTTGAGGCCAATAGGTTAAGCATAGGGAATTTAGCCAAGGTTCAGAAATAAAAGCTCCCATAAACTGTAGCATGAAGCCAGATTGACATCTTCAGAAAAGAACAAAGCTCTGAATGCTCTTTATGACAATGGCTGCCTGAGCCCAGAGGGTGGGAGGAAAAACTGAGTGGGAGGCGGGGTGCAGGCTACAATTTTGAATTGAACTGCCTAAAGCGGTTTTAAAGTTGATTGTTTGTGTCTTCATGGGTTATTATGCTTGTTTCACTGAAAAAAAGAATTAACCTTAAGTATTTTTGTTTTGCTTCAGGAATTAAGTGACCTGCAACGTGACCCACCTGCTCACTGTTCAGCTGGACCCGTGGGAGACGACTGTAAGCTTCACTTTATTGCGACCATTTCGCTACCATTCATAGATAGGTTTAAACATCTATTAATGACTCCAAAATCCTTTGTTTGTTTCAGTGTTCCACTGGCAAGCAACTATTATGGGGCCTGTAAGTATGACTCATGTATACAAAATTAATCCTGTCAGCCATCCTTCAATTTTGCCATTTCACCTTTGACCAGATGTTTGTGGCTAAAGTTGAATGTTCTTATATCTGAATCACTCAGGAAGCAAAATGTGATCAAAAGGTTTATGATAATTTTCTATGGCACTCATGGCAAATACTGGCTAGGATTGTTGCATTGTGTTTTTCTTTGCCAAACCCTTGACCATTATACATAAGATCATTATACATAGGAATGGATCACCTGCAATTTGCGGCCAGGCTGTGTGTTTCTTACACACACATACACAACCAGTTGTTCAGAACTAAGCATCATTATTCTCACATCAAGAGTTTTAGTAGGTCAGAAATAAGTAATTAACCCAATAATGAAATTCTTATAAGTAACAAGCACCATATTGCAATAAATTTCATCTTTTCCTGTCTGTGAAGAGAACTGACAAAATATTGCAGTGGGCTCATGCCACCTCATGAGCTTGCTGCTTTTTAGTGTTGTTGGGTTATCCTGAAGTCAAAATTACTTGCTGTGGCTGGCTTCTCTTAACACGTTTACCTTTGTTAAGATTCGTGCTCTGTACACCTGAGAGGCAGTTATCACTAGAATGAGGCTTTCCTTCCTATGAGCAAAAGTCTGACTTCACTGACAGCTCACATCTGCTTTCTGGAAACAGTAACACGTTTCCATGAACATCATCCTCTCCTCCCTCCCCAAAAAGAGCTTTATCTGGTAAGCCATAGCATTCTTAATCATAGTGCCTTGTGTTTAATTTATGAAACAAAATACTGAATTTTCAGAGCAGGAGTCATGGGCAAGTATCTATTACTAAATTGTAAAATTAGCCTTCTATGGTAAAATGTAATATATTTATTTAAACAACAGTGTTAAAAAGAATCTAGTTATATGTTTATTTGCCTACTAAGAACTTTTAAAATACTATTATTTAAAGGTCCATCTTTACCACTTGAATTACATCACTTCAAAAATATTTCTTAGGTGAATTACATGTAACAAATGGTTACAGTCATTTTACTCATATTTTAATAATGTAAATATATCATTCTATAGTATCATTTAAATATCTAAACAGACCATGACTATCAATTATAATTTACTTACATTTTCTACATTCCTTATAGTGTTTGATGAACTAGAATTAAGCAATACATGTAGCAAGAAAAACTGTACAGTGCAATCCTTTATATATACAGAAATTTAAAAAGAAGGATAGCCTTGCTATTAAAACCAAAATGTTAATATAATACAAATTAAAGTAAATGTAAAGGAATTAAAATATAATTTTATGTAATTTTTCTACATTTAAAAATGTATCTTTTTTCCCTTGCTGTAACATTTATTTTCTAGTTGCCATAAAGACACCAGGCCAAATTTAAATTCATCTTGTTGATTCCTAATTTGATAATTCTATGAATATTGAATTTATTAGTTTTATTTGGGGCATTTTTGCATTTTTCACATTATTTAATAAACTTACTGAGTGAAGATTTGAGGTCTAAATTGAGTGGTAGAGTCCCTTAGCCTTTGCTTTTCATAACTTGGTCCCTTCAGTTCATCTCCATTCTTGCCCTGTAATGGGATCATCAGAATATTTAAGATTCATAAATAAGAAGGTAAACACTAGCCCTGGCCTTTTATTTTTCATACTGATTATTGCTGCAGAACATTACTGTTTCTTCACAGCAGTCTTGTGTATGTACACCAAGGTCTAAAAATCAGTACCCATAAACAGGCTTGTTAAGGCAGCTCACACCACCATGTGTCCTGCTTTTTGTCTGCTTTACATTCTATGATGTTGATATAATAGTTGAGACCCTCCTTCATACGGGCAAAGGAAAACCCGTTTTCAAGGTAAAGAGTTGAACTTATGACAAAATGATGGCATGTTTTTCAAACTGATACAATTTGCAGGGGGAGGGGGATTGTTTCAAATGACTAAGTAAATTTAGGTAGCAAACACTGATGCAGATATTTTGTAATTTCAGCCCGATAGTGCATATCAAGGTGGAGTCTTCTTCCTCACTGTACATTTTCCGACAGACTATCCTTTTAAACCACCAAAGGTATTTGTATTTTTATGATTGATGTGATCCTATGTCAGAGATATATCCAGAGACTTTTTTTTTTTATTGAGGATGTCCCAGACAAGCTAGAATGTTCGTTTTGTAAAACTGCTAAGTCTAAACCATGCTTTCTTACTCAAGGATTATATTATGTTTGCAAAACAAAAGACAATATCTGTTATGCTATAAACTAGGTTCCTTACATTTCCTCATCATTTGATTTCTGTAGTCTGGGTTTTATGGTAAAAAATCCAGCTTATCCATTGAAGGATTCTCTTTCCAAACTTGATAATTTTTCTCTCAGTTTTAGTATGTGACAAGCATTTATTAAACACCTACCATGTTCTGTTATATCAGGGAGTACAAAAGTAAATATGACACAGCCCCTTCCTTCATTTGGTGTGGTAGGAGAGATAAAACCACGTTCTTTTCAATTTCATTTAGATCTGAAGAGGAAAAATAGGATGGGGTTATTAGGAGGGAAAAAGTCATTAACAAATTCTGTCATTCAGAAAATACTGTTTTTTTAATTTTTCCAAATTATAAGAGAAAGCATATTTAGAAAATTTTGGAGGTGGTACTGTAGAACTGAGCCAGTTGGGCTCCTAGGTCCAGGTAATAAGTTACAGAAGCAAAGGGCTTTGAAACTCCTGAGTTTGAAACTTAGGAGAAGAAAGGCAAAGGTAACCGGCCTGGGATAGAAGATGGGGGACAGGGCTGGGGGGCATGCTCCGGAGAGGGACAGTGCACAGGTCATAACTGTTTTAGATGAAAAAAGCAAAATACATTAGTAACATTATATATATGAAACATTATAACCACAATTCTTATGGAAAATGAGGATTCTTTGTGGGTTTTTTAGGGCGGGTCACAAGCTGAGGCCCCTCAGCTTTCCCCTGCAACAGGGTTGCCCCTAATTTTAGAGCCTAGTTTCACTTCCAGGCAATCAAATTAAGAAAAGGGTTACTTGGAAGGATCATCAAAGCCATGGCTAATTACTTCAGGTACTACTCAGTCAGTCATGCCCGCTGTTACAGGCTTACCTATTTCACTCTCCAAAAATACATGTTTCTTGCTGGGGCAGGCAGGTGATGAGGAGCAGAGAAACAGATTTTTATCTGCTTTCACGTCCCCAGCAGCTAAAACTATGTGCGCAGAGTAAATGCTCATTCAGTTTGCCTTGAGTTCATTTCTCTACTAGGGTCATGTAAAATTAAAGACATTTTACCCTAAAGCAGATTGGTTCTGCTTTGTTTATTGCTCATGAATTGTCTTATTTTTATTTTGTTTATATTTAGATTGCTTTCACAACAAAAATATACCATCCAAACATAAACAGTAATGGAAGTATTTGTCTTGACATCCTGAGGTCACAATGGTCACCAGCCCTGACTGTATCAAAAGGTAATTTAACTTATCATATATTATAATTGATAAAGAGAAATCCAGCAGAAATATGTAAAGACCAAAGTTTTTAAAAAACAATCTACTGTGTATTTTCCTGCTTTGATTTTGCTTTGTTCTCATAGTTTTATATGTGTTCTCTTTTGCTAATAGTAGTTAGCTTGATTGCAGGGTGTTGGTGGACAAATCTAAACGCTGAAATAATACAGCTAGAGGCTTGAGGATAAGCCTCTTGACATTTTACCCTGTAGTTTTGGCTTTATATTTAAAAGAGTGAGAAAAAGAGACAGAAGTAAATACAGTCATACTTCAGTACCCGTCAGCTTCAGAACTTCTTAAACCCTGTATTTTTCGCATTTTCTTAAGAATTAAAAAAAAAAAATTATAAAGATTTTATTTATTATTTTTAGAGAGAGGGGAAGGGAGAGAGGCGGAGAGGGAAACATCAATGTCTGGTTGCCTTTCACCTGCCTCCAGCTATGGATCTGGCTGGAGACCTGGCTTATAACCTGATTACGTGCCCTGTCTGGGAATTAAACAGGTGACCTTTGAGTTTGCAGGCGGGTACCTTATCCATTGAGCCACCAGCCAGGGCTACTCTTTGAGTTTTGACAAGAAAAGAATGTTTCAGCACCAGACATTTTCTCGGGACTTGATGCACTTCTAGAAATTGTATGAGTCACAAGGGCCACCCTGCAAGAGAACATGCTTCCTCATTCATTACTTGCTCAGTACTTGTGGGTTTTGATGCTTGTCACAAGTTCCAGGACAAATTAATGATGAGTACCAAGGTACCACTGTATATGATTTTAAGGCCATTTGTCCAATTTATTAAATGGAATTATTAATATAATGATTAAAGCTTTATGTCTGTTTTACTTCATCTAAGAAGAAATATATCAGATTAGGCTTATAAAATAAATGATTTAAAATGAAAGACATATTTTCACACTATAGAATAATGTAGTACATAGAGCATATTACCCTCAACCAACAGTTTTCAAGCATTTTCATTTCCTGGCACACATAAACTAATTGTTAAAATTCTGAGGCACATCAAAAAATACATTTTTTTCCCATCTAACCAAAAAATAAGTAAATGAGGAGGAAGCCCCCCAAAACCAGAATTATCTTCTGGAGGGTGGGCTCCATGTAGTACTGGCTTCCCCTGCTAGGTGGGTGTTCTAGGAACCCATCTCTTTCAGTGCACCAGCTGGTATTGTTGTGAGAGGTTGCTTTCAGCTTCAGTGACTCTTTTTGGCTGACTCTTTCAACACTGCCCATTTCATGATGGATGATTTAGGAGCACACCTGCCCACACCATATTGAGTGTTCAGCAGTTTTTGACCAAGAATGGCCTGACCCCTGTGCCCCCCACCCCATTCACCCAGTCTTGCCCCAAGGAACTTTTTTGTTTCCCCCATGAAAAAAGTCCACAAAGGGAAACATTTTGCCAATGTGGAAGAGGTAAAACAACAACAAAAAAAAACAGCAGAAGCACTAAAAGACATCAAAATCAAAGAGTTCAAAACTGTTTTGATGCCCTGGCTGGTGGCACAGTGGATAAGGCACCAGCCTGCAAACCCAAAAGTTGCTGGTTCGATTCCCAGCCAGGTCTCCAGCCAGGTCTCTAGCTGGAGACAGGTGAAAGGCAACCATACAATGATGTCTCTGTCCCTCTCTGTCTCTCTCCCTTCCCCTCTTTCTAAAAATAGTGAATAAAATCTTTAAAATAAAATAAAAACTGTTTTGAAACAGTGGAGAAAAAAATCTCAAAAGGTGTATTGTATCAAATGGAGAGTACTGTGAAGATAGCTGAAGTTTAAACATGTAAGAATAAATACACAATTTTCTTTTTAAGATTTTATTTATTATTTCCAGGGAGAGAGGAAGGGAGAGAGGGAGCGAAACATCAATGTCTGGTTGCCTTTCACCTGCCTCCAGCTATGGATCTGGCTGGAGACCTGGCTTGCAACCTGATTACGTGCCCTGTCTGGGAATTAAACAGGTGACCTTTGAGTTGCAGGCAGGTACCTTATCCACTGAGCCACCAGCCAGGGCTATTCTTTGAGTTTTGAAAAAGAAAAGAAAAGAATGTTTTAGCACCAGACATTTTCTTGGGCCTTGATGCACTTGCTGGAACTTGTATGAGTCAAAGCGGCCTTTGGGTTCGCAGGCCAGTGCCTATCCACTGTGCCACCAGCCAGGGCTCACAATTTTTAATAAATACCATTTTGGGGGTAGCTTTCCCACCCGTAATTTTGATCATTCATACTGAACAGCTATTGTTGTGTTGGTTGTTGTCATTTTTAAATTTGACACTCTACGGGAAAGGAGTTCGGTATTCCTGACTAAATAATCATGCGTTGCATGTTTTAAAATTTTTTGCAGCACATCAGTGTACCTCTTGCTGGTACAGCAGTTAAAAATTGCTGCTGTAAACTTTGAATAATTGGTAGCATTTTCATACTAATTAAAACTTACTTCATGTGGATTCTTAAACTTTCAGTAATCTATAACATTATTCTTTGATAAATTATCAGGTGTGTACATTTGAGGCCTTTTTTTTTTTTAAAGCCAATACTGTTTACTGTGCCAGGCCTCTTTGTTTCTGTCTTGTTTCTCAAACAGAAGAGAACTTGACAGTTGGAAAATACTGTTTTTAGCTAGAAGCATCTGCCCTTGAAGTAACTTGGTAGTTTTTCCTTTCCATAAAATTGGAAGAAAATTGAAGGATTCAGGGAGGGATCCATGGTCATTTAAAAACAAAAACTTTGGTTTTTTACTGTGTGAACATATAACTTATTTTTTTTAAGGGATGAGGTTTAAAGACTATACTTTCATGGATCATTTCTCTAGCTTGTTAAAGGTGATGAGGTTATGTCCTGACTGGTAGGCTCAATGGCTTGGGCATGGTCAGGCAAAGCCAAAGGTCACCAGTTTGATTCCTGGTCAGGGCACCTGCCTGGATTGCGGTTCCATCCTGAGTTGGGGGTGTGAGAGAGGAAACCAATCAATGCCTCTTACAATGATGTTTCCCTCCCTTCCCCTCTCTGTAAAAATAAATAAATATGATCTTTAAAAATTGATGAGGTATAGGAAACAGTCAAAAGCCATAATTATTTCAAGTATTAGGTAAGTAATAGCCCTTTCACTCAGTTATTTGTGAATGACAGTTTTTCTGACCTAAAATGGTTGCATAAAATGTTCATATAGATTCTAGTATCTTTTTAAAAATCTTTCACATAGTGTAACTTGGCCTTACATGACATGTGTCATGGATCAGGGGAGAGACCTGAATTGGGAGGCTCCCTCCCCCGCTTCAGTTCTTGTCTTGCTTGCAAGACGGAAATTCAAGTGAGAGACAAACACATACAGTGGAAATCAGATAGCAAGTTTATTTTTGAAATACAAAGCTGCAGACAGGCACCCAGCTAGTCTAAATGCCCCATGTAGAGAGGAAAGAAAGCTGTTAGTACGTTTGAGAGTGAGTTTGTTCTGTGTACTTGAGCCAAGGCTACAAGTGGTAGTTAGCTAATCTAAGTATGCCAATTATTGGGGTTCAGGGGTTATATACTTTAGCTAGCTTCCAGGTACCCCTCCTTCTCCCCCTTGGGAATAATGCACAGCTACAAAGGCTTTCTTTCTCAGCTAGTAAAGGCTCTTTGTCTTAGTGAAATTGTTACAGAAGCTCCCTTTCCCAGCATAGAATCTCAAGGACAGGCCCCACCCCCTTCCTGTCTGATTCCTGCTTGTGATGCGCAGAGGGCAGGGCAATCTTAGGGAGATTGTTACAGAAGCCCCTTCTCTCAGCACAGCCTCAAGGACTCCCCCTTCTCTTTGCTATTTTTGCTTGCAGTGCTCAGGACTGCTGAGTGAATTGGTGAGGTGTGTCTTTTCTTTTGTTTCTAGTCTCCTGCATTAAATGCTTTGTTAGGTTGTAATGGCAGGGCCCTGCCTTTATTTCCCATCTACTACCTAACACATGTAGGAAAGATTCTGTATCAAAGGGTTATTCAAACCCATATATCTTTCCTGGAATGGTATCACAAAATAGAATTCATTTGGCATAAGCAGCTAAGTACACATGTAAAAGAAATGGCAGACTGCCAGATGTTGAGCTCTTATCTTTGGACATTGGTGGCTTTTTATAAAAAATAATATTGTTGCCTTTTGGTAACTGTCCTTTAAGAACAGTTTCAAATAACCTCAGCTTCCTCATCTGTCAGATGGCGATTGTAATAGTTTACAATATAAGGTCACTATGTACCTGCCACATAGTAAGCATTCAAATCTATGTCAGCATGCCTTTTTTCTTATCTTTAAACATTTGATTTGTGTACATAATTAGTAAAACCAGGGCTAATGGCTCTGAGCATCAGCACTGGGGACATGAGGAATTTGCCTCTTTACTACTTTGTAAGGTTGCTTATACTTGTTACCTAAAATAAAGTTATTTTAAATGTCATATTTTGATTTTTTTTTTTTTAGTTTAGTCGGAATCTTTCTGGAGGCTTGAGCCAGATAATAGTGGTTTAATATACAGTGAATGATAAGGGATAGGAATTAAATTCTAGATTTAACATTAGTGCCCTAGAACCTACTTTCCATGTCATCTAAAAATCAACTTTGCTTTATAAGTTTACCTGTGGATTTTTAAGAATAGGAGAAGATAAAGAACATAGTAGATGAGGCCGAAGATGGAAGGTTATTCCTGAAATTCCATGAACCCATGAATTGAAGCGCAGTCCTTATTCTCTTCTTTTTCAGATACTTAGATTATGTGTGCGTGTGCGTGTGTGTGTGTGTGTGTGTAGCTACTTGCATTAGTATTTTGATGTAATGTGGCAAGAGGTAACTACTTTTAAATTTTCATCTATATTTTAAGATACTGGAGTTATATGATAACTTCACATTATTTTTACATACATGTGCTACATATAATATACATGGGAAAAAAAGTCATTGAAAAATTGTTTACAAACCTTCCTTCTTGGTAGACAATCTGTAGCACTAAACCAAAGTAAAAAAGTACATGAGCCCTGCCTGGTATGGCTCAGTGGATTGAGTGTCAGCCTGCAAACCCAAGTGTCGCTAGTTTGATTCCCAGCCAGGGCACATAATCAAGTTGCAAGCCAGGTCTGTAGCTGGAGGCAGGTGAAAGGTAACCATACATTGAAGTTTCTCTCCCTTTCTTCCTCCCTCCCTTTAAAAATAATGAATAAAATCTTAAAAAAAAAAAAAAAAGTACATGAACACAAAGTCCAAATGGTTTGGAATGTTAACTGTTATCTGATTGCTTTACTTTGAATTGATTAGAACACAGATTTTCTGCATTTAAATAGAATAAAATGGACAGTTTTTTCATTAAAGTGCAGAAGTATCTTTAAGAGACATTTATAGTTAGGACACTATTCTAAAAAGTTTTTGATTATGTTCCATTTGAGTTGTGTGTATGTTTTACCAAATATATTTTTATAGAGAATTCTCGAGTTGAAAGGTTATAATAGCTACTGTATTAGAAGTTCACATTTGTGTGTGTGTGTGTGTGTGTGTGTGTGCTTTTAAGATTTTATTCATCATTTCCAGAGAGAAGGACAGGGAGGGAGGAAAAAGGGAGCAAAGCATCAATGTATGGTTGCCTTTCACCTGCCTCCATCTGGGGATCTGGCTGGAGACCTGGCTGCAACCTGGTTATGTGCCCTGGCTGGGAATCAAACCAGCAACCTTTGGTTTCTCAGGCCAGCTCCTACCACCAGCCAAGGACTGTTTTTTAAAAAGATTTTGTTTATTTTTAGAGAAAGGGGAAGGGAGGGAGAGAGGGATAGAATTGGCAACGTGTGAGAGAAACATAGATCAGTTGCCTCTCAGATGCGCTCCAATAGGGGCCAGACATGTGTCCTGACCAGGAATTGAACCAGCAACTTTCACACTGAGGATGACACCCAGCCAACCGAGCAACACAGTCAAGACAAGGTTCACATTTTTGTTTATTTCCCAAGGATTTTATTATTTTTAGAGAGAGTGGAAGGGAGGGGGGAAAACAGGGAGAGAAACATCAATGTGTGAGAGAGACATTTATCAGTTGTCTCTCCCACACCCCCAACTGGGGACCTGGCTTGCAACCCAGACATGTGCTCTGATTGGAAATCGAACCAGCAACCTTTCAGTAGCCACTTCTCAATCCACTGAGCCACACCAGCCAGGGCTCAAATAGAATTTAAAGTTTTTTGTTTTGTTATGAAGATTTTATTTATTATTCTTAGAGAGAGGGGAAGGGAGAGAGGCAGAGAGGGAGAGAGACATCAGTGTATGGTTGCCTTTCACCTGCCTCCAGCTAAGGACCTGGCTGGAGACCTGGCTTGCAGCCTGGTCATGTGCCCTGGCTGGGGAATAGAACCAGCGATCTTTGGGTTCACAGGCTGGCGCTTTATCCACTGTGCCACCAGCCAGGGCTGAATTTAAAGTTTTAAAAGTTAAAATACCCTTGGAGGGAAGAATGTATCCTAGAGAACACCAACAGCCAGCTCACCCCCTGTGCTGCTCTAAGAAGGCTGTTTGGTGCTGCCTCTGAGATCCCTAGGACTTCTCTAGTTCTGCATTCTCCCCAATTTGGATTTCTCACCTCTCTTTTAAACTGGTAAGAACAGATACTACTCTTGATCTTAGCCAAAAGTCTGAGAAGCAATTCACCTTCCTTTTAGATTCTGTGAGCCACTTGGTCTCCCAATAAATGCTCTTAAAAAAAAAAAAAAGTTAGAATAATTTTGTATTGTATACATTGTATGTTAATTTTATAATTTTAAAAATTAAAAATACTTGCTATCAGCCATAGTCTAAGATGTAACTTAATGTGTTCATTTTATGTTTATTTCTGTATTCAGTGATTTTTTTCACAGATCTAATTGTATAAAGAAAGATCATTAATATGATGTTCTCTTTTTTATCTAGTTTTATTGTCCATATGTTCTCTACTTTGTGATCCTAATCCAGATGACCCCTTAGTACCAGATATTGCACAGATCTATAAATCAGACAAAGAAAAGTAAGTGATTACCTGTATATATTTCTGTTTGGGTACATTTCTTGGTAGTCTGCCAAAATATAAGTGTGAGCAATATATTTAATAAGTACATTTAATTTTGCTTTATATGTAACAGTTTGTTTTTCTTTCCAGTGCCGTAAACCTTTCTTTTTAAATTCTGTTAATCTTTTTAGAAAAAAATCTTGTTCCTTTTCTCATGCTGTTTACTTTTTTATTTTTCAATACTACATGTTCTGAACTTGCATAGTTTATCGTGTCTAGAGATTAAATTTAAAATGAAAGGATTTGATAATTGGGAAGTATCAGATATTATATTCCTATCTTTTCCCAGGAAGAGAAGTTATCTCTAAACCCCCCAAACTGACCTAGTTTTTAAGCTGCTTCATCTTGCTGGTATTGTTGATTCAGTTGTAGTTTATAAATAATGCTCATTGCCTTTTATAGATTTTCATTTGAAAGTGATTTTTAATTCTGTTTATAATTTTGGATTGTTTTCATATAGAGGGTAAAGAAATCCATCAGTTAAAAATAAATTTTGTATTTTATGCATAAGGCTAAGTCACAGTGACCCAGTAATTGATATATGTATGATTATTGCAATTAAGCATAGGGAGGTACAGTATACTTTTTTATATAAATAGATATGAAAGATTCAATTTGTATGTTCTTACTTTCTTTCTTTTGTATGCTTACAGATACAACAGACATGCAAGAGAATGGACTCAGAAATATGCAATGTAAAATAAAAATAATTTCATATATACCAGAGTACTGTAAAATCTAGGTTTTTTCAATATCAGCAGTAAATTGAGCACTGTTTACTGTCTCATTGTACCATGAAATCCTTTGATTTTTATCCATTTTAAATGTATTTCTGAAGCAAGACAAAACAAACTTCCAAAAATACTCTTAAGACTGTGATGAGAGCATTTATCATTTTGTATGCATTGAGAAAGACATTTATTATGGTTTTTAAGATACTTGGACATCTGCGTCTTCAGCTTACAAGATCTACAATGCATCTGAAAAGCAACCAAATTATTTTTTTGCTGAAACTAGATGTTTTTACATGAGAAATACTGTATGTGCTGTCTGTGTCATCAGTTTTATAAATCTGTATTCAGATTTCATTCTTTGTTAGCTCACTTTATAATTGTATTTTTTTTACTGTATAGATTAAATGTATTCTATTTACATGTATGTCAAGTCATTACATTTTTCCTGTGAACAGTATTGAAAAAACCGAACAGCTGATAATTAAATGAATTAACTGTATGTCTCCCTTGTCTTAGGGTATTCCGTAGGTCAATTGCAGATTTCTTAAACCTGAATGATCTTTACACTGTAATTCTCACTATACTGATTATGGAGAAACACTTGTTTTGATTTTGTTATACTTGATTTAACTTTATTGCAATGTGAATTAATTGCACTGCTAAATAGGAAGATGTGTAACTTTTATTTGTTGCTATTCACGTTTGAATTTTTTCCTGTATAGGCAATATTACCATGATACCTTTTACAGATCTTAATGTAGCTTTTCCATCTAAATAAAATGCTTTTTCTACTATTTGTCTTGATTACTTAAAAAGTTTAAAAAAATACTTTAAGGATCGTAATTCTATGTAAAATTTTGCATGAAAATTAATTCCAAATTGTGAGACTGAGGTCTGTTGATTTGGCTAATTAATCAACATTAATTATATAAATTTTATTGCTTTAGGTTTGTATCTGTTTACTAATTATCAGTCTAAAGGATGGTATACACTGGTCCCGTGTTATAGAAGAGAATTTAGAGTTGGGGGGGTTTGTCTTGGATATATTTAAAATGGATTATTTACTGAAGTACTAAGATATGTGTGTATGAGGTAGTGTTATCCACACTAAAGAAAAGTCTTTATAGACCTGAAGAATAATTAGGTTAATTCATTAAAATAGCACTCTAAATGTAACTGACATTGTATTTCTTCACATTTTAAAATTTAGAATTTCTAAAATGGAATTTTAATGCCATCACAGTTTGAAAAAGAACATTTTTTTTTTTTTTTTACTATAGAAGTTATAGAGAAAATTTTAAAATGATGCTTCTGTTTTTATATATTGCCAGTTAAAAGTAGTTTAATAAACAGGTTATCTTTGTAGATTTTAAAGAAAGCTTGAAAGTTCTAATATTTTAACTTTGGGAAAATACATCTCTAATTATTAGCATGCTTACCAAACTTGAGTGAGTGTCATTTATAAGAAGAGTTGTGGCTCTTCTGATTATTGCAGTAGCTGTATAAGAATCTGTGATGGGTGTAGTCATTAGCAAAGCACTTAAATCACTGAAGTATTTTATTATAGCTCATGATTATTAAATTGCAGAATAACCCATTGTTGGAAAATGTGTTTTTATAAATGAATGTAAAATAATTAAGTGAATTGTGAAATGGATGTTTATGAAAATACAGGTTTAAAAAGTAATTATATTAAGTGATGTCTTGAAACAGCCATATCATGAAAAACACTACTTTTCTAGCTATATTATTATATGCTACATTCTCCCAGGATTTGAACACTCAACATCATTAGATTTTAGTATTTAGTATATTTTGATAGTGAAGGGTTTTGTTTCATGAATATCTTTCACTTTTTTATAAACTTTTATTTGTGTGGCATTTATTTTTGGAAATGTCCTTTTTTTTCTTTATTAAAGTTTTTGAAACTTGCCTAACTTTTGTTTGCCTTTGCTTACATCTGAATTACAAATTACATTTGCACAGCCAGACTCCTGAGGAGTAAGCACAAGTTCTTAACTAAAATCTTCAGGGTTCATCAGTGGCATAATGATCAGTCAAATTGCCCTTTGGGTGTATGGCTTTTGCTTAATTCTAACAGAGTCTATTGATTAACTTTAATAACTAGAAATCTCAAGTCAGGGGTCTTGCTCCTTAGTTTAACCATTAACTTAAGGACCTCCTTGGGGTGAGGGAAATGGTTAGTCTTCTGGAGGTTTAGGATCCTTACTGAAGTCCTGAATGCTTTGAGAAGTACTTGAAAACTACATTCAAATTGAATTCTTATAATTGCCACATACACTCAATCAGTAATACAAGTTATAAGGGCCACCTCACCTTCATCCACCAACTAGCTCAAAAGCATGGGATTCCTGAACTAGGTTTTACACATGCTTATATAAATCATATTATTAATTTTAAGTTATTTTCCCCACCTCTTACCCCCACTCTTCCATGAACCCTCTTAGGAAAAAAAATTTTAATGTTTTTATAAATCAACTACTTATCAATTTCAAAGGTATTAAGAGAGAGAGACACAAACAGCACACAAGGGCACCCCTAAGAGTTAACTATTTAAGAGTGACATTGTGGTAGAAACAATATTATTACAATGATCTGCTTATCTTTGTACACAATTTTGATGTTTCACAGGATCCCGTTCTCTCACAGTTCTGTATACTTTTTAAGTAATTTTATTTTTGTTAAGTACAGTTAATAGTATATTAGTTTGAGGTGTACAACCCAAAGATTAGACATTTATATAACTTAGGAAGTGATCACCTAAATAAATCTAGGACTTAATCTGACACCATTTTAACATGGAAACACTAGGCAAATTCTTGGTCATGAAGCTATTTATATCATGTTTATTTATTGGTAGTCAACTTGAGATGGACTCAAAGTTCAGTCCAGTGAATGATTTAAAATTTGAGTTCTGCAGTAAAATCATTAGTTTTGTTACTGTTCTTATTAGGACCAGCCATGGAAAATGTGATTAATACTTTGGTCATGGCCATTATAAACAGAGTGTCAGTGTACTCAAATTGTTGAAGTTGGTCTGTTAAGATACAACTGAGTACTATTTTATAAAGTGTGATTACAACTTTTAAATGACTATTAAAACAAATGAAAATTTAAATAGAGTTCAGTTCTATCACTCTTATTAACTTTAAACTAGAACCTCAACATTTTTTTTCTTTAAAGCAGAAGTTTAATTATAATTTTAAAACCCTAAAATGTAATTCAGGTTATTTGTGAAAGTTCTCATTTCTTTATAGCACTTCTCTTTTGCTGTTATGGCAGTTGCATGGTACAGATATGACAGCAGGTAGAGATTCATCTGATTTCACTTGTAAAAATCCTATGTAGAGTCATTTCTACTTTTTTTTTTTTTTTTTTTTGGTATGGTGTGATAGCTGCAAGTTTTTTTTAAGACTGTATGATTGATAAGCTTTCACCAGGAATTTTTTTGGTATTGGTGGTAACTGAAAATTTGTGGACAGCTAATGTTTTTGGTTGTAGACTTGACAATCCAACAGTGTTATATCAGTTAGTGTATTATGTCCCATTGATACTTCTGCCTATTGTCCTGTTATACTAAGAATGTGGTTTAAAATTATAAATGAACTGAACTAATAGGAAGAAGGAATATTCATCTAAAAGTACTAGCATTTGGAGGTGTTATTGCAAACTTTATATATTTGAACAGATAACACCAGTTGTGTTACTTCTGATACATTTGTTTTGCCAGCCCCACACCCACCCATGCACTCAGTGTATCTGTATAAGAATCCACGAGATTAAGCATATGGTCATACTCACAGGCTAAGATTTATTCTAGTGACACAGCAAAGAATCACAGCTGGATGGATCAGTAACAGGAATAGAGATGAGGCAGAGTGTAGGAATCTGTGTGCAGGCTTGTGTTCTCTCTGAAGAGGCCACACGGAGTGCACTCTCCCTCCACAGTGAAATGCAGTTACTCGGGTACAGTGTTTCTGTCCAGGAAAGTCTGTTTGAAATCAAGTGCAGGTTTTTTTTATTGGAGGTTAAATCACATAGGCACCTTTTGCCCTTCCAACTTCTAGTCTCCCAGAAGAAAAGCAGGTGTTCCTCATAAATCACATTATTTAAAAAGTTTAGTCAGTATAGCAGGTACAATACCACAGTAAATGTTGCAAAAGCCAAGTTCCTAGAGGCCAGCTGAGGGCCAGCCCGGTCAGCAAGGCCCTCTAAGATCAGGTCTGCAAGTGTTGAATAGATTAATCTTTCCCTTTGAATGGTCCCAGTACCCCTGTTGAAATCAACTAACCATAGAGGTTTATTTCTGGACTCTCAATTCTCTTCTATTGATCTCTATGCCTTATGCCAGACCAAAGTATATTGATTACTATAGCTTTGGAGGTAACTTTTGGAATTGGAAAGTGTGGGTCTGCCAACTTTGTTCTTCCTTTGCAATGTTTTGACTCTTTACATCTTTTGGGTTTCCAAATGTATTTTAGAATCACTTTTCCACGTCTGCTGAGATTTCAGTTGGGGACTGGATTGAATCTATAGACCAATTTTGATGAAGCTGACATCTTTTGTTGTTCTGCCGAATCACAAGCCACCCCAAACTAAGTGGTGTAAAAGAACACTCACTGTGTATGTTTATGGATTCTGTTGCGTCAGGAATTAGGAATAGGGTACAGTAAGGATGGCTTGTCTATCCCATGAAACTTAGGGCCTCTGCTGGTGGTTTAAATGGCTGGCAGCTGAAATCACTGGGAAGCTTCTTCATGCAAATGTTGGCACCTAGACAAGTGTTACCTAGTAGAGCACTTAGAAGGAACTTTTCTATGTAGCTTGAGCTTCTCACAACATGGCAGCCCCCAGAGGCAGCATCTGGAGAGCTAGTGTTCCCAGAGAAAGCTGCATGACCTTTAGGGTCTGGCCTTTGAGGTAGCACAGGGTCATTTCCGTGTCACTGAGGTAGTCACAAGTCCCCCAACTTCAAGGGAAGGGAATATAGATCTCCACTTTTCTTTGGAAGAGAATCTGAGGTCACCACCACATTTTACTGTACTCAAGCTGTCTTTCATTTCTGATTGTTCTGTAGTTTTCTGTGTTGAGAGGTCATGCCCATTTTTCATTGGATTTATTCTTAGGTATCTAAACGTTTAAACCTATTATAAAATTGTTTTCATCTTATTTTCTAGTTGTGTGTTCTTACTAAACTGAAAAATAATTTATTATAGTCTCCTTATATCCTGCAACCTTACTTAAATTTCTTTTAAAACATTTGTAGGATTTTGCCCTGGCTGGTGTGGCTCAGTGGATTGAATGCCAGCCTGCAGACCAAAGGGTTGCCAGTTGGATTCCCAGTCAGGGTACATGCCTGGGTTGCAGGCCAGGTCCCCAGTTGAAGGCCTGCGAGAGACAACCACACGTAGATGTTTCTCTCTCTCTCTTTTCTCCCTTCCCTTCTCTTTAAAAATACATAAAATCTTTTTGAAAATTAAAAAATAAAAGTTTTCAGACTTTTAAATTGTTCTGCAGTTATAATTATGCTGCCTACAAAAGAATGATATCTTCCTTTTCAATCTGCATGCCTCATTTCTTTTTGTTACATTAGCTATGACCTTCTATGTTGTATTTAATAAAAATAAATAGTGATACTGTTGGTGGGAATGTAGGCTGGTGCAGCCACTGTGGAAAACAGTATGGGGTTTCCTTAAAAAACTAAAAATGGAACTGCCTTTTGATCCAGCAATTCCACTACTTGGACTATACCCAAAGAACCCTGAAACACCAATTCATAAGAACCTATATTCATAGCAGCACTATTTACAATAGCCAAGTGCTGGAAACAGCCTAAGTGCCCATCAGTGGATGATTGGATCAAAAAACTTTGGTACATTTACACAATGGAATACTATACAGCAGAAAGAAAGAACTCCTACCCTTTGCAACAACATGGATGGAACTGGAGAGTATTATGCTTAGTGAAATAAGCCAGTCAGTGAAGGACAAATATCATATGATTTCACCCATTACAGGACAATAATGAACAAAACTAACAACAAGCAAAACAGAACCAAATATATGAATACAGTGAATAG